>CM070785.1:71271370-71453870 GCA_036346955.1 Dipus sagitta | reverse complement strand
AATTGTAATATTTTTTAGCAAAATTGAAGAATCATATGGAGCTATAAAAGAATATGAGCACCCAAAACAATAGTGAAAATGTACTTCAAGATTGGAAGTTGTCTGATTCCTAATTGCAAAACTTACTACAGAATCAACATTGCTTTGAGGAGAAATCAGCGATAGAGGATTTATAACCTGCTTTTATTATAAGTTAATCTTTGACATGAATGCAGTGTCCATTAGGAGAAAGAACACAGCCTATTCAGCAACTTGGACTTAAGGAACATGGATTCTACATACAAGAGGATGAGCTTGAATTATTACCTCTTATTACATAAAAAGTCAATAAAATGGATCAAATACTGAAATATAGCTAATACCATATGATTCAGCAAAAATGTAAAGATGACCCAACATGTAATTTTGTTCAGTAGTTAATTCCTGAATGTGGCCAGAAGGTAAAATAATTAGATTTTCTAAAAAGAAAAACATGAGTGGATGGGGGCTGGAGAGATTGCTTAGTGGTTAAGCTGCTTTCCTGTGAAGCCAAAGGGCCTCAGTTCAATGATTCCCCAGGACCCATGAAAGCCAGATGCACAGGGTAGTGCATGTATCTGGAATTCATTTGCAATGGCTGGAAGCTCTGGTGCACCCATTCTCTCTCCCTCTCTCTCTCTCTCTCTCTCTCTCTCTCTCTCTTTCTCTCTCCCTCCCTCCCTCTTTCCCTCTCCCAAATAAATAAATAAATAAATATATTTTTGAAAATTATTGAATGACTTGAAGAGGTATTTCTCTGAAGATGAGATGCAACTGGACAGCAAGCATCTGAAAACATGCTCAGAGTCCACAAATATCAGAAAAAATATGGAAAAAGTCTCATCACATAATACAAGAAGAATTACTATAATAAGTCAGGAATAACAATTTCAAATAAGGTAAAAGGATGCCAACATGATTGCATGTTGATGGTGTTGAAATAATGCAGGATAGCTACTTTGTAATACAGTTTGATAGTTTCTGAAGAAGTTAAAAATTAAATTCCCAAGCACAAAAGGAAAAATACTATGAGTCCATTTATATTGAATTTTTCAAATACGGATTTTCACTGCATGAGTGGAATGAGGAATGGGGGAGCTGTATTTAGTGGTTACATATTTTTTTGTTTAGGGTAATGAAAATGCTTTACAAACAGTTGTATATTCTACCCGATGAGTTATGTACACTTATTTGTGGGGGGAAATGTGAATTTTCATTACAATTTTATTGCAATTTTTTAATAACTTGTTATATTTGATTGCCATAGTCTGCCTCTTTATTTTGTAGACAAGGTACTTCTTGATAACAAGAAGTAGAAAAGTGTGTGTTCCAAGAAGGTTTTGGATTTGATGAAAGTACACTAACTACTTAGCCAGTAGTCAAATAATTGACTGTGTGATGACTAAGATATTTCTACATTCTGGTTCCTAATAATTGTGAAGGAAGTAAAATTATATTGATTTCTGATTTTACCACTACAACAACATGTTACTTTAAAAAGAGCCTTAGCATGGTGGTATATAGCTGTAATTTCAGCACTCAGAAGGCTAAAGGATTGCAAGTTTGAGGTCAACCTAAATTGTGTCCCATGTCGCTTAAGCCCAATTAACCACCCAACCATTAAACAAAAGCAGGTAAAAAATGGTTACATGACATTATTTCTTTTGTAAGTTTTTTCCTACTGAGTAATTTGAGAATCAAATTATATTACAACAATTTCTGATGCTCTGTAATATAGATTCCCTTTTATGATGGGATTTTGTCCCAGTGGATCCACTATAGTTTATTGTCTCCAAAGTTAGGAAGTGATTACTACATGAAACCTACTAGATAGGGTAGCCTTGCTGCTCATTGCCTTTGTACTGGTTCTTTCTTCCCCTAATGACCGAATGTGTGACTGGCAGGTAAAGGCCACTGCTGCCACCCAGAATCCCTAGATAACATTGGCAGCACAAATGAAGTTCAGATTTCAAATTTGAAATATAGTTTTGATTGAATATTAATTGGGTTTTGACCACCATGATGATGAAAATTGCTAAATTGAACTATATATATCAAACAGCATCTCTATATGTATTCTCTAACTGAGTAGTGGAGGGCTCTTATTAAAAAACCATATATTTGATTGGGCTTCAGGGTTGGCTTAGCAGTTAAGGTGTTTGTGTGTAAAGCCAAAGGACCCAGATTCTATTACCCTGGACCCACGTTAGCCAGATGCACAAGGAGGTGCACATGTCTTGAGTTTGCAGTGGCTGGAAGCCCTGGTGCTCCCATATTCTTCTCTCTCTCCCCCCCTTTCTCTGCTAAATAAATAAATAAAAATAAAATATTTTTTTAAAAAAATTGATCATTTGCTAGGGAGATTGTTCAGTGGCTAAAGGCACTTGCTTGCAAAGCCTGCTGCCTAGGGGTTCAATTCCCTAGTAGCCATGTAAAGCTACATATACAAAGTGGCATATGATTCTACAGTACATTTGTAGTGGCAAGAAGCCCTGGCATGCCCACACACTTTCACTCTCTATGTCTCTTTCACTTTCTTTTACAAGATATTAAAGATAAATAAAAAATACCTGATCATTTACATTGTATGATCTATTCTTATATATTTTCTATAGGAGATAATTACATATTGTTTTCTAATTTGTTTCTATACGTAACTCCATTGAATTGAGATGCTATGGCGTATATACTTTTGAAAGAGAAGTGACCTAAAATCAAGGTAAGTTCAAAAAGTTATCAAGTTCTTTTGTTAGTTAATGACAGAGGCAAGAGAAAAAAAAAAACTCACAAAGCTCATATTGAGTTACTCAGAAATTCTACTCCCAGAGTTGGTGGACTGTGGAGGTTATTGAGTGTTTACATGGAAGTCTCTGTGGTAAGGAAGATGGAAATGCAAGCCCCTTGTGGATGGAACTGCCTATAACTGGCATGTTCAGCCACTAGAAAAGAACCATCCAGAGACACCCATGTCCTCAGCATTCAAGGAACATCTACAGAGCAGGTCCTCTCTCTGCAGTAAGCATCACGTACAGTGAAAAATCAACTAGTAATTAGTGTTCCCAAAGCAAGCTACTTCTTTTTGAGATCTGTGTCATAGGTGGGAAGGTATAATAAATCTGAGGAGGAATGACAGTATACCCTCATCAGAGAACTCAAAGGAGGCCTGTATACAAGTGTTCCCAGATTTTAGGGTTTAAGATAAGCCAGAGAGTCAAATCACTTAAAGGTAGGCATGGCACTGTGAATTTCAACACAGCAGTTTAGCAACTTATACTCCATTCCTTGATTTCTAAGTAAGGAGCCTAACTGTCTGTTTTTAATTCAATGTGCTACATTCTCTCATGTATCCTGATGGCATCTACACTGCGGGTGCTATTAACAAAGCCAGACACTCTGTCTTCCTCAATCACACTGGTCTTGGATTCCCCGTCTTTTCTTACTCTTCTAAACTGTCCCTTTTCCACTCACACAGTGTCATTAGTCATTTTCCTCCCAAGTTTTTCTGTTTTTTCTTTTCTGCTCCTTGCATATTGCTGTACATTTTCTCACAGTAAGGTTTCTGTGTCATTATTAAACCACATAGGTCTCCCTTCTGTTTAGCAACAAAGCAATGCTAACCTGTCACACCTAACCTCAGACCATTCATGATAACTGACCAGATGCAACCTCATTTCATCATCTGTTTACCTTCACAGGTCAGTGTATCTAAACTGGATTCTGGGTACTTATCTCTAAGGTTCTTGTCCAAAAAAATTACATAGTCTTTTTCTATATTGTCAGGTACAGCTAGAGTAAGTGCAATAAGGTGTATGTACTGTCCACTATGACTTAGTTAGAAATGGGCTTCCACGTATTCTGCCTTATTTCTAAATCAGATAGTATAGAACCACTGATTAATGCACATGCTTCTGTCTCTATAGCATTGAGTAGCATAAATTTATCATCCTAATATCTAAGTGAGGTTCAGTAGTATAAATGCCTGGGTTAATAGCTAAGACGTGGTACTTGATGGTGAGACTGAAAAAGTAAAGGATTATGACATTGGCATTCATATAGGCATTTTGGCTCTTGAATAAGAGGTAGAAGGGATAGAGTTAGGAAAATACTCCTAAACCCAAGCCTTTCTTTGAGACAATTTCATCACTAGCTATGCAAATCAGAGCAAAGAGCCACCTTAGTATTGGTCTTGACTTTATCATTTGCAAAATGATCATGTGGATCAGGTGTCTTTAGACTGTGCTCTGTGTTTGCCATAATTCCTCAGTGGTGGTGCCTCAAGGTGTCATAGATGAGAGAAGTATGTGGGTTAATATGCAATGCAAGTACCAGCTTAAAGAGCAGGTCAAACTACTATGTCACTCAAAACAAGTGTTATGTATTGCCATCCCCAGCTGTATCACCTCTGAGGCTGACTGATATAAAATAATATTTATAAACAATAAACCGTAATGCTATGTAGGTCCTCCATCATCACATAAACTGAAATAAATTATTTTCCAAGAAAATATTAATTGATGCTTTTTCCCCAAGGGCTTCCTGGCTTTGTTTCTACTTGCAATGTTCCGCAGCACTAAGCCAATGGCTAACTTGTTCCCTCCAGTTCCCTCGCTCTCTGCCTGTGTTTGGGTTGATTATGAGGGAGAAAGATAAACCAACTCCAATCCATCTATCCCAATCCTATTCACAGACAAGCAATAACAATTATCTCGGTCTTTACATTTTCTCCCATCTCTTGCTATTTCTTGTACTGTAATGAATTGTAACAGCTACTTCTTGCTGACTTCTCTCCCATATAATTAATGTCCTAAGATATTCTATTTACTGGTGAAGCAGTTTGAATCAAGAAGTGATTACTTTTAGAGTAAACAGAGCTGCTAAACCCTCTCCACAAACAAAGCTGACAGCAGTTTTATTTTTAAAATAATCAAATTGAAATCCCCCAAAGCTTCAAGTTTGAAATTTCTTATTTTTATATGTATGTAGGTATTTACGTGTGTGGAAAGTATATTAATATTTACAACAGAACATTAACAAAGTACAAAGTTCAATTGAAAAGAATGTTTTAGAGAAACCAATAATATTGTCACCTGGCCAGGCATTCTTGTTAGTACAAAGCATAAGCCTTCCTGTCAGCTGAAAATAACAGAGCAGAAGAACTTTATTCAAGAGTACAGATTTAATCCTTAAAAAGCATCAAACTTAGATATTGAATTTTTTATGTTGAGGACAAAGAAGTCATCTGGAACCAAAAGTCCAAAAAAAAAAAAATCACTGAGCATCAAGAAAGAAATGCTGTTAGCAAACATGGTCTAGGGTCAAATTCAATCTGCCTAGAAAGAGGAATCCTGGCTTCTGCGGAGGGTCTTTCCACAGCATTAACAATTATCATCAATTGGTTAATACACATTAATTATGTGATGCTGTGATCGGCCTGATGACCTTCTGTCTTACTCTGTTTAGGCTTCTGGAACAAAGTATCTAGACTAGGTCATTTGAAATCACAGCATTGGGCTGGAGAGATGGCTTAGCAGTTAAGCATTTGCCTGGGAAGCCTAAGGACCCCAGTTCAAGGCTCGATTCCCCAGGACCCACATTAGTCAGATGCACAAGGGGGTGCACGCATCTGGAGTTCGTTTGCAGTGGCTGGAGGCCCTGGAGTACCCATTCTCTCTCTCTCTCTCAAATAAATAAATAAATAAATAAATAAATAAACAAAAAATTATATATATATATATATATATATATATATATATATATATATACGGAATCACAGCATTATGTTCTTGCATATGTTACTTATGTTTCTTCTAAGGGCTGAGAAGTCTGAATCCAAAGATGCTAAAAGATTTCATGTCTGGTGAGATTCTTCAGAGATTAAATGGTTTCACATATACAGAAAACAAGTTATTCCCTTCCCTTCCCCTCCCCTCCTGTCCCCTTTTCTTCTCCTCCCCTCTTTTCCCTTCCTTTCATTTACCTTCTCTTTTCTTCTCCTGTCCTGTCTTCTCCCTCCTCCTCTCTATCTTTCCATTTCACCTCTTCATCTTCCTTCTCTCCAGGGCACTAATCTTCCCCTTGAGCTCAGATCCTTCAAGCTCTAATCACCTACCTAAAGCCCCATGTGTTAATGCTATCTGCTTAAGGATTAAGTCACACCACGTTAGTTCAGAACAGACACCAATACTCAGAACTCAACAACTTTACATATGGAAGTATAAAGTTACTGAAATAAGCCCTGTGGAAACACAAGCCTGGTGTGTCCTCTGCCTCCTGAGTCCACTCAGCCCTCTGCAGCACACTATCTTTCAGTGTCCTGTCACTCGACCTCCAATCTATTTATACCTGGATTCTGTTTGTTTTATATTTCCAAACTTCAAGGTTATCTTTAATTCTTTCCCTCTGGCCCCTGTCTTATGCAGTATTTAATTTGTGTTTATTATTTTGCATATTTTTCCCTTTCTAATGCTATGTTTGTCTTTTATTACCTCAACTATGGGTAAGGAACAAACATGCTGAAAGTGACCCATATGTCCACACACACTGGCCTCTTCCCTTCACACACTACGCTACTCCTAGATTTATCTGAAATTTCCTCTCCGTAAGGGTTGGAGCTAGTGACATTAAGAAATTAGAGTGGTTGTGATGGTTAGGACAGTTGGGGAAGATGGCCCTGAGGACATGGTTCTTAAAGCATAATAGAAGGAAACAGATAATCAGAGATGAAGATGGAAACCATTTACAAAGAATGGAGTCGTTGGAGGAAGCATCAAGAGGTCCATGGCAGAGGTGCTTCAGTTGTGCATACTGGATCATGTCCAAGTCTGCTGGCTGTCCAGTCTCTAGGCAAATTCAACTCATTTACAACTCCCTGACAGGCGTGCTCTTTTGCAAGGACAGAGACATGCTTTGACAGCCCCGCTCTTTTGAACACTGTCATTGTCTCCATGTATGACCTTGTCATATTTGCCTGTCATGTCACAAAGAATCTGAACTTGTTTTCTAAGCTACACCCTCTGCACCAGTTTTCGTGGTCTGTGACACTTACCAAAACATAACATATTTTCTTCATCTGGAAATCTCCTTTGCCCAAATTACAATCTCTTTGTTTTTGTTTTCTTTTTGTTTTTGCAACTCTATTCCACTTAACTTTTTTTTTCCATATTCATATTATCCTCAGCACTCTGCAGGTAGTCTGAATGAACTCCCTTACCTTGTTAGTTATCTTTTCATGCTGAATTATAACATGTGTGTATAGTGTGTATGGGGGTACACATGGATACACAAAATTAGTAAGAGGACGCCTTGGCTAATTACCCATTTGTAATATTTGAAATAAAATGTTAAGTTACATAATCTATACATGGTTTATTGCTAAAAATTAAAATAAAAGTCCCCCAAATGGTCCTTAAAATAAAACATACACTATTGAATTTAACCATGTGGAATCTGGTTGCATACAGTTTACCTTGGCGCCAAGGAATTCCAGCAACTAAATTGAACAGAGTAATTATTTTGCCTGATTAATTGCCACAGCAAAGATTCTAGTACTAGATGCAATATGTATCATGCCATATTGGTTCATTATTATTATTATTATTATTATTATTATTACAAAATATTTTGTAAGGATACATCATGTGTTGGTACTGACTTTTCCCATGGTTCTGCCCCCCATCCCATTGGGGTTCCTTACAGGGTTCTAGTTTATGTGTTGTGGGAGCAGCAGTCAGTTATTTTGTGGGGAGGGAACTCCTCTGGGCATGATATCTCAACCTGTGGCTCTTATAGTCTTCCCATGCCTCTTTTGCAAAATTCCCTGAGCAGTGGTGGGTATTAGTTTTTAATCTTTTATCATGTGATGCAGTTATCTTCCTATTACTTAGACAAAACACCTAGTGAAAAGCAACAATTGGAAGGAAAGGGTTTATTCAGATTACAATTTTGGGAGGTGTTCTCTTTTTCTTTTCTTTTCTTTTTTTTTCTTTTGGCAGAAATCACCTGACCAAGAGCAGCTTGTGAGGAAAAAAAAAGTTTATTTTGGCGTATGGACTAGAGTGCAAGCTCCATGATGGCAGGGGAAAGCAATGGCATGAGTAGAGGGTGGACATCACCTCCTGGCCAACATCAGGTGGACAACAGCAATAGGAGCCAAACACTGGTAAGGGGAAACTGGCTGTAATATGCATAAGTCTACCCCTATCAATACACTGCCTCCAGGAGGCATTGATTTCCAAGTTTCCAACAACTGGGGAACTAGCATTCGGAACACCTAAGTTTATGGGATTCACCTGAATCAAACCACCACATTCTGTCCCTGGATCCAATAAACTAATAACTACCCATGATATAAAATGCAATGCATTCAGTCCATCTTTAAAAGTCCCCATAGTTTTTATAAATCCTAGTTATGTTCAAACATTCCCATAATCCAAGGTCTTTTAACTGAGTCATAATACCAAAAAAAAATCCCCCCAAACCCATAATGGCACAGAATAAACATTCACAGTGCAAAAGATATCATTGTGCATAGCAAAGAAATATGAAACCAATATGAGATTTAAACAACCAGGCAAATATCAAACTCTGTAGGCCCAAGTCCAACAACTCTAGTCAGTGACAAATCTCCAAGTCTGCTAATTTTAACTAGCAAAAAGTCTCTGGAGTTCCAATTCCACCCCTCCAGCTAGGCTACTCACAGTCTTGGAACAATTCATGTGGGGCCAGCAGCTTTCCGTAGCAGCCATCTCATGGTCCTGGCATCTCCACTGGGTCTCCACTGTAACCCACAGTTCATCGTCACAGCTCCATCAGGTCTCCATGCAGGCATCTAGTAAACCTGTTTCACTCTGCCCATGTCCATTTCCAAAACACAAGACAGAGTTACAAATTCAATGACCCTCTTTGTCGTGCATTTCTTGTAATCCATAATACCATGCAGGGTGCCAATTTGTTAATCCAGGGGGAAGTAAAGCATACTTTGAAGAACAGGACACACCTTCAGCATTCAGACCCCTTCATAAGAGTCTACATTCTTCCTGTTGCCCCAGTGCAGGTCAGAGGGCCCAATCTCAAAGGTTGTAAACTCTCATATAATTGCAGCTGAGTGGACAGAAGTTTCAGCCAAAGATTTCATTTCTTTGTCATATCCCTCTGCTCACACCAGTACATTTCTGCACAAAGCAACCCTGCACAACTTCTCAGGATATGGACGTAACAGCAAGCCTCTCACATAAACTGCTTCTAGCCTAGTCCAGACAAAGCTTTTTCTCATCCTCACAAGCCAAACCTCACATTCCATAGTTCTTACTGCATTCAGGTCTCTGAACTCTGACCAGAATAATCAAGCTATACTTATATCACTGCAAGCCTTCTCTTAGGCCAAGGTTTTAAATCCTTCCACATTCCTTCTCGAAAATCAGCTCCAAAAGGCCAAAGCCACACATTCAGGTGCCTAGCAGCAATGCCATGCTCAGTGCCAACTTTACTCTTGCAGTAAGGTTCACATTGCTGGCATAAATCATCCTACCAAGAGCAGCTTGTGGAGGAAAAAAGGTTTATTTTGGCTTATGAACTCAAGTGGGAGCTCCATGATGACAGGTGAAAATAAGGGCATGAGCAGAAGGTGGACATCATCTCCTCGCCAACAGAAGGTGGACAATAGCAATAGGATAGTGTGCCGAACACTGGCCATCAGACACTGGCTATAAAACCCACAAGTCCACCCCTAAAAATACACTGCATCCAGGAGGCCCTAATTTCCAAATTGCCATCAGCTGGGGACCTAGCATTCAGAACACCTAAGTTTATGGGGTACACCTGAATCAAACCAGCACAAAGGGGAATATTCATCATGGTGGAGAAAGTAAGTCACAACAGGCAATTGGCTTACATCTTCATATGTCAGCAGCAGTCAGAAGCAGCAAGAACAAGCTAGCTCTGAACACTGTGTAGGCTATACTAATAAACTTCAAGATTTGTTCCCAGTGAAACATCTCCTCTAAGAAAGCTCTATCTCTCAAAGGCTCCTCAACTCTTCCAAATTTCCATTAGTCAGGGAACAGGTATTCAACACATATGAGCCTATGAAAGACACCACTTAAACCTCTAAAATACTGTACCCTAATAGGCAGGCTAGTTTTATTTTATATCTAATTTCTACTTAAATTACTGCTGGAAAAAAGTGTTCTGTAGGCCTGCTTCTATAATTTTTGTAAAACTAGTGCCAGTCTTCTGTTTCCTGGTCTTCAAACATTTGCAGCAAATCTAACCTTAACAAACAGAAGTAGATCAGTGATAATTGCTCCTGGAATGGACATTACGTGCTGGTGTAAGGGGAAGTTGAGACCTGCTGATAGATACTATCTAACATAAGAAAAAAATGAACCTTGGCCTTCGTCTCAGGCTATACACCCTTGGACCTGTGGATTAAGTTCATTCCTCTAGCTATGGCCTTTTCCTTTGGGAGTAGAGATTGCAGCTGCTTTGAGTGCCTAGAAAACTATAAATTAACTGGGGTGTCACTATGTATGCCTGAGTAGTAAGTAAACCTTGAATCCAGTGAGGTTTATTATCCAAACTAGGCTACATATATTTTTCTCTTTCTGTCTCTATCTCTTATTCTGATTACAGAAGACAAAATGGCAACAATGATTTAATTTGCTAAGTTGTATCACCCATCCTTGATACACACATGATTCCAGCTCTTAGCTATTACAAATTAAGCCACTACAAACATGGTTGAGCAAATCTCTCTGGCCTGTGGTTTGAAGGTTTTAGGGTTTTAGTTGCCCAGTAAGGGAATAACTGGGTCTGTTGGCATCTCTATAGTCAGCTTTTTCAGGAGTCTCCATATTCCTTTCCAAAGTGGTTGTACCATCCTACAATCCCACCAACAGTGGATGTGTGTTCCTACTTCTCCACATCCTCGCCAGCATTTATTTTCATTAGATTTTTTGATGTTTGCTATCCTTATTGGGTTAAGGTGGAATGCCATAGTTGTTTCAATTTGCATTTCCCTGATGATTAGGGATGATGAACATTTTCTTAAGTGTGTGTTTGCCATTTGTATTGCTTCCTTTGTGAACTGCCTGTTCAGCTCTTTGCCCCATTTTGTGAGTGGGGTGTTTGACTTTTTACTGTTTACATTTTTGAGTTCTTTGTAGATTCTAGAGATTAGGCCTCTGTCAGTTGGACAACCAGAAAATATTTTCTACCATTCTGTGGGTAATCTATTGGCTTTGCTTATTGTGTGCTTGTCTGTAAAGAAACTCTTCAGGTTCATGTGATCCCATTGGTTGAGTGACGGTTTAAGTTTGTAAGCTACTGAGGTTTTGTTCAGGAAGTCTTTTTCCATTCCTATATCATGGAAAGTACTTCCTAAATTTTCTTCCAGTAGGATTTGAGTTTCTGGTCTTATATTGAGGTCTTTGATCCATTTGGACTTGAGTGTAGTGCATGGCAAAATGTGTGGATCAAGTTTCAATTTCCTGCATATGGTTATCCAGTTTGTCCAGCACCATTTGTTGAAGATGCTGTCTTTTTTCCAGCCTATATTGTTAGGGCCTTTGCCAAATATCAAGGAGCTATAGTTACTTGACCCAAAGTCCAGGTCCTCAAGTCTATTCATGTTTTTATGCCAGTACCATGCTGTTTTTATTACTATGGCTTTGTAATATAGCTTTAGATCAGGTATGGTGATGCCTCCAGAGGTATTTCTTTTGCTGAGGATATGTTTGGAAATGCGAGGCCTTCTGCCATTCCATATGAAATTTGAGATCATTTATTCTATCTCTGTGAAGAACACCATTGGGATTTTAATTGGAATTGCATTAAATCTACATATTGCCTTTGATAGGATTGCCATCTTCACAATGTTAATTCTGCCTATCCAGGAGCATGGGAGGTCTTTCCATTTTCTCAAGTCCTCCTCAATTTCTTTTTTGAGTGTTTTTATGTTTTCTTTCTCCATTACTTTTACAGGCCATCTACATGAAAGCTGCCTCCATACACAGGAGCAGAACTTGCTTCCAACCTCAGGAAACAAGTACTCCCTATAAAAATTTATTTGAATAACAAATGGGCAGCATAAGCAGCCCCCAGCTATTCTTTTAGCTTCATCACATAATATTCTGTTAATAAGGTTTTATTTGTCAAATAAATATTGACTGACACATGGTAACTTTTTTGAGTTTTGAGTGTTTTTAAATTTTTTTATTAAGAGCATAATTTGTATGGGTACATCAGATGTTGGTACCATCTTTTCCCTCCTCCCTGCCCCCATTCCACATGAGGCCCTCCTCAGTGTGGTTGCTGGTATTCCCCATGAGGTTCTGGGCTGGGCTATTCATTCTGGGAGCAACAGCTAGTTATTGGAGGGAGGCAATACCCCTGGGCATGATGTCTCAATCTGTGGTTCTCACAATCTTTACATTCCCTCTTCTGTGAAATTCCCTGAGTTTTGTTAGGTATGTTTTAAGTCTACTTCACAGATAAGCTTTTAGGAGCCTCTGGATTTCTGCTTTGGTATGTGTTAAGTCTCTTCATCATCTGTCTCCTTCTCCCTGGTGCGGATTGTCAGGTTCACCATGGAAGCAACACTCTGGCTCATCTCTCCAATTCCTCTGTTGTTTCACCTGGGCCTTGGCTGAAGTGTAAGGGGTGGTTTATCTCCTTGGGTTTCACTACCTTCTGAAAAAGACAAACGGACTCTCCAATGGCAAGTGAAGTAAACATAGGTTCAATACGATAAACCTTATAAATTTAGAGAGATTTTGATTTTTTCAGCCAAAAAGTAGTGGAAGCTTGATACTGGAAAGCATAATCTTTGCCTTCATAGGATTCTGACATGGCTCCCAGTTCCAGATTTGGGTTCCATTCTATTGAGCACTTCTCTTAGTCATCAGAAAGCCACTGGTTACTTACCAAGGCTGTGTGCCACCATTGCACTGGCATGTACTTTTTGTCAGGCTGGTTGCTTCTGAGTAGGTTAGACTCCTGCTTACTCAGAATATTGTTGGCCACTTTGTCCTAGTACCTTGTATAGCACTTTCCAGGTCTAGGATGACAGAAGCCAAAGTGATAAGCCACCCACATTTCCTCAGGCAGATATTTGCTTATATTAGATACTTTCTATTAAATATGGCCATGATTGGATAAGATTGCATTGTCTCTTTGACAAATTTTAAATATTTAACTTAGTTTTCTTTGATTCAATAAATATTCCATGTTCATTTTAGAAAATTTGGTAACTGTGTAATGGAAATAATCAGAAGAAATAAAGATAGTTATACAAAATCATATCAGCCTAAGAATATAACTTTAAAATCTTTGTCCTAGCCTATTTAAATACTTCACTTCCACTAAGGTCATTTTCAGTTGAAGTTTTAGGCATTTGCAAAATATCATGCACTCTTCATATAGTGAACATTGAGTGAAGATAGTTATGGCATGTCTCATGAAGCTGAGTGCATTACTATGTGAACTGAGAAATTGAGAACAAGACATGCAAAGCACAAATTCTATTTTAGCCTCGTGGGTACTATGTTACAAGTGTCTTCTAGGAAATTGCAAACTGTACAGTTTCATATACTGTCAGAGCAAGGATACAGGTTAGACTCATAAATGACTACACTGAAGAATTTAGCATTAATTTGTATATCTAATTGTTCTTACAAGTAAATAATGTTTTCTACACATGATTATATTATCTACCTGAGTTCCATACCTGCATACCAATTCTTCTGTATTAGCTGTCCCTCATTTCTGGGGCAAAATGCCTGACCAGAATCACTTTATATAAGGAAAAGTATTTGAGCCAGCATACATTTTTAAGAGGTTGAGTCCAGTATGGCAAGAAAGGCATGGTGGGAACAAGTGACCAGTCTTTCATCATTACATCACCTGGGAGGAAGTAAAGAGAAGTGAATGCAAAATATTCAGCTAGCTTTCTCATATTTTATAGAATAGAAAACCCAGACCATGAGACGGTGCTACCCGCAGTTAGCACACTGTCTGTCTCCCAAGCCTAGATAATCCCTCACGGACATTTACAGAGGAGTTCTGCTCCCATTGTGATTCTGTCAAGTTGACAACAAAAGATTGATCATCACACCAGTGTTGACATACATGATTCTTTAATATTTCCTAAGGGGAAGTTCATCACAGAATGGCCCTTGAAGCCAAGTGCAATTTTAAGATGTGCAATCAGGAGAAGAATTGCCTCTCTTACTTGTAATTAGATATCAAGAACAATTTAAAGCTGGGTTGTAAAACCTTCCTTTCATTAAGAATGGGCTCAGGTATGAAGATAAAGACTTCATAAGGAGGTTGTGACATCTACATAATTTAGAAATGAAGACTGTTCAAGGGAAGCGACACTTTCTCTGAGCTGAAGGGGTAGAAGGATCTTAGGTGGAAAGGCACAATATGTGTAGGTAACAGTGGCAAAGGAGAGCTCGTTCACTTTCTGCAGGATTCCTCCTGCCACCTTGATCAGCAGACTGCAATAATTCCACATCACCTCCTGCTAGCGTGGGAAGATCTGATTAGAGATTGAATTGGCCTAATGAAGACCCTTTCCAGCCCCAGTCTCAGCAGTTCTGCAGGTCACATTGATTTTTTTTTATGGGCATGTCAAGTAAAGAGATAGCCTCTGTATTGGGAAGAGGCAGGCTCACCCTGAAAGATGTGCATTGGAGGTCAGAGAATGAGCCATGCTTTGCAGGGCAAGATTAATAGATAAGGGCAAAGTTCTAAACAGTCAGCCAACTCCACAGCCATGAGTCTCAAGTGGAGAAAAGTGGAACTAAAGGTCAATGGAGCTCACACATTGGCATAATAAGAGTAGGCAATGTTTCAGGGAGAGGGAATCTAATTGCAATCTGGAGTCTCAGGTTCAGGGTGTGAACTCATGACCGTGTGACAGCTGCCACAACTTTTACCACAAATTCTGCTTGTAAAAAGAGGGTAGAATTACTATGTACAGAAAACAATAAGAAAATTTTATTAAGAGTTTATTGGGGCTATATAACCCTTTTTTAGCAGCAGAATTATCTAGCAATAGGACTAAGAAGCAACAGCTGAGATAGAAATTAGAGAATACATGCATGCATCTAGTGGTCATTTGTTTCAAGCTTCTGAAGTTATCTGCAATGATCAATTGAATTTTCCTAACAGTATGAAAAATATCTTCCACAATGTGGGCAACAGTGTGGGGTTCCAATCACATTTTCTGTAATTTCCTCTACACGCTTGGATGAACTCTCCATCCTTCCACTGTATCTAACCAACACCTTCCAGAAGCACTTTAGTTCATACCACAAACAAATTATTTTAGTTCCTAATTCTTTTACCCTCACTGAAGTCTTCTTTAAATTTTACTAATCAATAACAGTTTTCTTTTTAAATGCTGTATATGCTTTGAACAGTTTGCTTTGTACTTGTGGGTACTAATCTATAACCTTCATGACATAATTCTATTCCTCTCTTTGGTGAGAACTATGACTCACAAAGGGCTCATAAGAAAGACCAAGGACATTGAAACTGTGTATCCAAAGAATAAAACGGCAACTCATCATGGTTGTTTTATTTTGTGTCACAATATTGAAATGAATTGTATTTAGAAGAATGTCTTGGAAGGTTTATTTTAAATGTTATGTAATTATACAATGCCTTATTTTCATTTAACAAACTAGGAAAGCAAAATGAAATTTTAAGCCTAAAACGTCATTATCATTTAAAATATTCGATGACCTATTTTCTTACTTAGTTCAATCCCTTTCCCAAAGGCCTGGTCAATACACATCATTAAGTATGAATCAGTAATTTCTTCTTAGAGGAACAGCCCTGCTTCCACATGATATAGTAATGATTAATTAATGATATATTACAACTTGTCATTTGAAGTGTACTGACTTGCCTGAAAAGTCTCTTCTTATTCTCTGGCTATGCCTCTCTGGTCTGAATTCTATCTTAAATTCTGTTTTAAATTCTTTCTTATTTTGACTCCATATCTCATATTTTCATCTTGAATCCCTTCTGTACCTTGATTCCCAGTGATAGTACTGATGTTTTCCCTCTTTCCAGAGTTAAAGATCAGTATGGAAGGTGGTCTGTCTAAAGGGGGTGGCTGCAAGTTTGCTGAGGAGTTATACATCTTGAGTTCATGATCACGTCAGTGGTTCACAATACACCCTCATGTTACTGAGTAAGTGAATTTTGTACTATGATGTAAATCTAGATTGGCATGTCTCCTAATGCTTCACAGGTTGAACTTTAATCCCAGTGGTGAGTTATGTTATAAAGTAGTTGGAAGCTTAATTGCAGTATAGTACAGTACATAGAAGCAGGGATTTTGTAGGATGAATAGTATTATATACATGCATTTGAATGGAGCCCCCACAGATTAAACCTAGTAGATGTACAATAACAGAATGACCAGAGGATGTATGCATACATACATGTTTTCTCTCTCTTGCTATGCAACACCTTTCATGCCTCAGTGCTCTGTCAGCAGAAATTCATTACCAAAGATAGCCATTAGACATGTTTATCCACCACAATGAGATTTATTGTTTTTGTTTTCTGTTTTTATTTTTTAGGCAAGTTACCCATTGTATCATATTGCCTTACTGGGAACAGAAAATTCACTGGTGTATTTAGGCTGTAAGGAAGCAGTAATACAGTCCCCTTCCTCATGTGATACACTACAATGCCTCTACTAAGAAAGCTTACTATTATGTTAGTGAACATGAGCAGCAGTTAAGGAATTCAGTCATCTGTGTCCATGTAAGGAAGGGTAAATCTAGAGCTGATGTACTCTGATAAATGAGACAGACTTACAGAGAATGTTAGAGCAAATCTTCATTTACAGATGACAGTAGGTAATATTAGAGTAAGCCCATGGACAGCAGGAGAATGTTAGGACTGTCTTTATCCCACAGTCAGTATGCATGTTACTGTGAAAATGTATGCTAGTTGATTCTTTTATGCCAAATACCATTTTAGGGATATTTGTATATTTATCTCTCTTAACTAAAGCACAAAGGTGGAGAGAAAGTGGAGAATATGAGAGGAGTGTGATTCTGCCAGAATAGAAGTTTTCCACAGAACTTCATGTTAAATTGATAATGATTAAATTAATATTAGTTTATAAAAATATTCTTCTTTATGTGCTGGAGAAAGAGAGAAAGACAGAGAGAAAGTGAAGGAGGGAGAGAGAGAGAATGGACACACTACAGCATCCAGCCACTGCCAACAAACTCCAGACACATATACACTTTGTGCATCTGGCTTACATGGGTCCTGATGAATCAAACCTGGGTCCTTTGGCTTTGCAAGCAAATGCCTTAACCACTAAGCAATCTCTGCAGCCCAATAGTAATTTTTAAATAAGCATGGATATAGTCATTAAATGAAAAACAAAATATATCCCATAATTTATTAACATAAATTTATTTTATAAAGATTATAACATTTTAATGTGGCATAGAATTTAAAATTTAGAATAACAAAATAAATTCCAAAACAGCTGTTCAGAATGTGTGTCTGTATGAGAATTAAGTGGAGGCATGTATGCTCACAGCTAGAGAGATTTTTGTAAGCAAGGAGACATTGTACCAATAATGAAGATGATGGAGATTACAGGGAAATATCTCATTCTAATTTACCAGGTCTGATACGTATACAATAAATAAATATGTTTAAATTTTGCTCATTTCTCCATAACCACCTTCTACTACATCTAGGATGAGTTAACTCAAAATGACTTTCCTAAGTCCTGTATACACTTGAGTGTTTCAGTCTTAGCAATCCTAGAGTCTTAAATGACTACAGACTTTGTACTTGTGAATCAGAGTCCTTCACTTTCTCCACACTTCTCTTATGTAAGAAAAACTGAAAATAGGCAGTTAGAACTATAACTCTAAATGAATTACATTGTGGAATTGGGTGGTAACTGAAAATCTCTTTTGTTATACTGAATTTAGCAACTATACTCTCAAACTGGGAATAAATCTGTGTGATTAGTTAAGCATTGTCTCACAAAAGCTACAAAACAAAACAGAACAAAACAAAACAAAATTTGTGTTCTGGATTTCTCTAGAGGTTAGTAGATTTTGCCAGAGTGAGTTCTGATATTGTTGGCACATTTAGTGAACCCGTGTTTCCTACTACAATCACAGGGGTATATAGACAACTGTGGATTAGGAGGGCAGAAACTACAAAGCATGTGCTCTACTCTCTATACATCCTGGTGAGGTCCTGAGCACAGGAAAGCCTCTCAGTATGTGTACTTACAACTCGCTAAGCGGCAGAATCTGGTGTCTAGGTAGGGAAGAGGCCAGTTAAGGAATTTCACAATTTTTTAAAATGTGATTCCTAGAGTTTGTTAGTTGATATGAACCTAGAGACAGTGGATAATCCTTGTTTGTGCACTTCTGAAAGTGGTAGTTTCTACCAGCAGTGCTAATTACTTTGTGACTAGTAACTATAGAACAGTTCTCTTTGAATCCACTGAAGGCATAGGAGAAAACATCACATGGTATAGTTCCATGCAAAGAAACACAGAAGATAAGCAAATCAAGTCACATAGAAGGGTTTGAAATGAATTAAAGATTGTCAGAGCTGTCTCTGATGAAGAAGGGGATAGAATGATGTAGATGAAGCTTAACAGACCTCTAAGCACACATTCAGATCACTCACTTTTCCAGAAAGGCTTCCACCACTCTAGCTGGAGCATGATGTGGCATGTTTCTCCTGCACTCTGACGTGATTAAAATCAAGTTACACAGAAGAATCCCCAATTCCACAATTCTCCTTGCACGGAGTTCTTGAAAGGGAGGGTGCAGAATGTCCTGGATGCACATCATGCCTCTTTCCAAAAAGGAGACCTGGAGTTGGAGGAGAAAGGCAGCGGCAAAAACACCATGTCAAACCTCAAATCTTGGCTTTAGGTTCCTAAAACCATGTGCTTGACTGTTCTTGGGGAAAGTAAAGAGATGAATTTTTAGTACAATAACAGTTTGAAACTTTTTTAAAAATTTTATTTATTTATTTGAGAGTGACAGGCAGCGAGAGAAAGAGGCAGATAGAGAGAAGTAGAGAGAATAGGCGCGCCAGGGCCTCCAGCCACTGCAAACGAACTCCAGATGCGTGCGCCCCCTTGTGCATCTGGCTAACATGGGTCCTAGAGAATCGAGCCTCGAACGGGGGTCCTTAGGCTTCACAGGCAAGTGCTTAACCGCTAATCCATCTCTCCAGTCCCCAGTTTGAAACTTTTAATAGGACAATTTTGTGACTTGAAAATGATCAACACATTAAACAAAAGCTGAAAGATCTTCCTGAGATGTAAGTAAGCAAGGGAGGTCACTGGCAGGAGAAAAATAACATTTTGTATTATCTCTTCACTGAATTGAAGCTACTTAAGAAAATCATTATAGCAGCCTGGCTGGGAAGTCAAAGGAAATAGACCAATATGTAGTCCACATCCAGTCCAGATCTTCTGGCTGGGAAGTCAAAGGAAAAAGGCAACTTTTAGTCCAGAGCCAATCCAGCCCAGACTGGAGAGGAGTGGGAGGTGAGAAAAGAAGTTGTACGTTGCAGCTAGAGGCAGTAGACCTGGTTATAAACCTCTAGCCCACATCATGGTCTTACATATAAAGCTTAAACCAAGACTTTGGGCCTAGGGTCTTCCCTACTCAGGAAGCCCCTCAGTAAGATGGAGGATACCCATGAGGCATCATCTATTATGTTCTCTCTGCTACTAAGAGTCAGCCACCAGGCAAAGGCGTCATGTGGTAGAGAATAGAACAAGTATCAACTAAGCTGAAGGTCTTATTTCACTGTTAGGATAACTAAAAACATCAACACAGAACCTACTTAGCAATGCTTCTCTGTCAACACACGTGGGACATGTACAACTCCTTGAGGTGGGAGGAGGATGAAGTTTTTTCTGAACTACTTGGAAATTGGTGTATAACATATGGTTCTGCCTTTTAGCATGTAAAGCCATTCAGCAAGACTTCTCACCCTCTCATGAATAGTGTGCCCGTGTACTAGTCTAGTTCCCATATGCCACCCCATGGGTGCACCATTCTGGCAGGCAACCCTTCTTATCATTGTCACTTCACTCCTGGAGAGTGAAAAATATTCCAAACATTGCTGATTGCTGCAGCAAACATAGCCTTTGTCCATCAAAAACCTTATTTCCTACATGCCATCCACTCATTCTGTACATGCAGATTTGCTAAATGCTCCTGTTAATGTAAACTGTTGTGAACTTACACTGAAAAATCCCATTTGAAATAAAAGAATAAAGACTATTCATGGTTTTTAAAAAAAGTCATCACAGAGAACAGTAACAAGAAAATGTTGTGAAGGAGGGGCATATATGGCTCTTCTAGCTCATGTTTGAGATGCCCGTAAATTTATCTGCAGGTCTGCATTAGGAATCCTATAAAACATCCTATTAAAAAAAAAAAAAAACAGAAAAAATGTTTTTACCTCCTAGTTAATTATCCTCATACATTTTTAAGATACTCTCATTTTTTATAGGCTGTGTGGAAATGTTCTTTCTTGCCAATTCAAGCCAGGAATTTTCAGTAGCTCACTTTCCTCATATGTAGCTTGAGAGACAGAGAGAGACACCACTTCTGTCTGGTAGTTTTGTGGGTCAGATATCCCAGTATAAGAGACAATATACTGTAAACCACGTAATGGTTTACATATTTTAATATCTGCTTTTGCATAAAGGTGAATTTGATTAAAATATGCATTTGTTTTACATTTTAACTGCCTCATGTGTACTCCAAATACACTTTATATACTGAAGGGAAGGCAAAACAGAGAATATTGCATACATTTAAGACAGGATCTAGACTTTCCTTGGATGCTCCACTTCTATTCCTGAAAATCTTTGCAGACCCAAACAGGCTGCAATCACTGAAGCTCTCTCTGCTCTCTGTTCTTTAAAGGAACTGATATTAATCCAACCTTCAAGGATGAATGACCAAAATCTTTAGGAACTACTTCTTTGTTAGATGGGCCTATAAACACAGTAATGAGGATGAAAGGGTCTACTCAACTCAAGACAAGGCCAAATTTGGGGTATTATTGAGATAAATGGCTGAACAAGATTCTGTTACATCCAGATTAAACCACAACATCCAACACAATTATCTTTTCAATGTGGGGCATGAAATAAAATTATTCAACTATTATGAAAAAACAAAATGCCATAACAAATGCACTGACATGGTGTTTTTCATCCCCAAATTGGCCATATATTGCTCTTACTCTATATGCCCTACAGTAGAGGGAACAGACAAAAGTTTTGTGTGGAAGGTTTAAGAGATTTTTTTTAAATGTAGGAGCAACATTAACTCTCATCTCTGTATTTATATAAAATGGTCAATCCCCTTCAAGTTACCAGCATAGGTTATTCTGTTATAGGACAAAGCATCTTACTTTCTCTTTTTGCTCCTCCATTTTAAATATCCTTCTTCCCCTATTGTGGCTGTAATTGTTGATATCACTATTTAGAGCTTTGGGTTTATGACTGTTGCATTATCATTTATCAAAATATCCTACATATACTTCCAGCTGTGTTTTTTTTTTGAGACTTAATCATGTTTACATATGTGTCTATTTCATTCCTTTTAATTTCTACATACCACTTTAATGTTTATAGTTTATTAATGTATTCTGTTTTGTTTTATGAGATTCATATATGTAGAGAAATGTACCTAAATTCATCTACTTCATGACTGCAAATCATTCTATTTCCAAATGTCTGGCATTTTTTATATCCATCATATGGCATTTTGGTTGTTTCTAGGATTATAATTTAAATTTTATTGTTACAAACTATGAGAAAATAACCACAGGTGTTACAAAATCCATGTTCACTAAGCACACTAGTGAAAATAAAACTGTCTCTCACTGGATTATAAAAATAACTTTTCTGTGTGGAGGTTGGGAGTCTTGGGAGTTATTGAATAAGTCTTATAGTGTGATTTTGCACTCTTTCAATTCATATTCTAATTCAACACACTTAATATGCATATGCTGCCATGTTTTAACATCTCTACAACTGGTGAGACATTACAATCTCTCTCTCTCTCTCTCTCTCTCTCTCTCTCTCTCTCTCTCTCTCAGAAGGCCACAGTAGCACGAAATGTGATACGTGGTCTCTAGTGTGTTTATGCAGTTAATATTCCCAGTAGTATGACAAAATAACCACAATTGCTTATAATAAAAGACTCATTTTGGTGCTCTGTATTTAGAAATGAAAATTCCTACCACTCTTGATAGTACACAGAATGATAATCTAAGGAAAACCTGAACCTTGATAACTATGAATCAATAAGGTATGATGGCCCATATCTTTAATTCCAGCACCAGCACTCAGGAATCTGAGTGTTTTAACAGTGGTGTTACTATTGGTATTTAAACTGTCCATGTTTCTAGTGTGTGATTTACTGCTTTTTAAAATATATTTACTTATGGGGCTGGAGAGATTGCTTAGTGCCTAAGGTGCTTGCCTGCAAAGCCAAAGACCTTGGTTCAATTCCCCAGGACCCAGGTAAGCCAGATGGACAAAGTGGTGCATGAATCTGGAGTTTGTTTTCAGTGGCTGGAATCCCTGGTGTGCCATTCTCCCAGTCTCTCTCTCCCTCTCTCAAATAAATTAATAAAATTCAAATATTGAAAAAATATTTATTTATTTTTAGAGGTGGAGACTTGGTCTAGCTCAGACTGACCTGGATAATGTTTTTCAACACATGTGCTCAAATGTAAAACTATCACCTCAACTAAGATATGTCATTCCTCCGAATTTCCTTGTAGAACTTATGGAATTACTATTTGAGCCCAGTGGGCACATCTACTGCCCAAGCAAAGTGGCTAAGAAGTTTAGTTTGAGTTTGCTGAAAACTTATACATGGCAGTCTCATAGTAGGCTCTACATTTTTTTTCTTCAATCTTTTTTTTTATTTTTTTTTATTTATTTGAGAGTGACAGAGAGAGAAAGAGGCAGAGAGAGAGAGAGAATGAATGGGCGCACCAGGGCCTCCAGCCACTGCAAATGAACTCCAGATGCGTGTGCCCCCTTGTGCATCTGGATAACGTGGGTCCTGGGGAACCCAGCCTCGAACCAGGGTCCTTAGACTTTATAGAAAGCGCTTAACTGCTAAGCCATCTCTCCAGCCCAGCTCTACTTTTTTATATGGTTATTTTTCACTCAGATTTTAAGATGCATCCATGCTCATTCTGGTGTCAATGGTTCATTCTGTCTTACCCTAGAATGGCGGTCACATTGCATGATACACTAGATTGTGTTAGTGTATTAACCATTTGGAGGTTGTGGAGAGTGTTTCAATGTTATTGTGAATTCAGTGGAGTTTCTATGAACACACACACACATATACACACACCTTCCTATGAACATATGCTGCAATCATTTCTCTTTTATAAATACATAGGGGTAGATTGCACCTATAACATGGCAAATGCATGCCTAACTCCAGAAAACTGCAAAACTGTTTTCCAACTTGTGAAAAAAAAAATATAAAACAATGAAATACTTCAGTTTGTATGATTTTATATCATTTTCACATTTACAACTGGCTTTATGAGTTTATTGTATTTGCCACTGATACAACTTGAGGATGGATGTTTGTGTTCCAATTATTTATCTGCATTTATGATTGGTTGTTAGTGCTAAAGATTTTCTGTGTCACATTAATTTTTGCATGTGTGTAGTATACTGTGTTTGTGGTATGGTGTGTGTAGCATGTGCAAATGTATGTGGATATTTGGTTATTCTAGGTCTTTTTTAGTTCACAGGATTTGGTATATCTTGTCAAGAACTCTAAAACTCCTGTTGCAATTTAATTTTGTTGATTAAAAAATCAGTGTGTATGATGAATCAATTTAGCCATGATACTGTGTTTTCTGATTCATTTACAAATAATTTATCTTTTTTTGTTCAAATATATTTTAGTTTTTCTTACCAATAGTTGACAGTTTTCAAGTGCAAGTCTTATATATCTCTTATCAGAATTGTATTTCTGATTTTTATGTGATCGACATTCATCTTTAAATAATAATTTGCAATTTGTATGCAGAGATATGAAGTTATAATTGATATTTTCTATGTATGATGTGCATACATGCTGGTATGCATGTATATATGTGGTTCATGTGTAAAATGTGTATGGGGAGCATATGTACCTGCACGTGCAGAGGCCGGAGCTCAGTATCAGTGTCTTCATTAATCACTCTTCACCTTTTTTTTGTTGTGACAGGATCTTTCACTGCACCTAGAACTTACTGAATTAGGTAGATTGGCTCTTCAGAAAGACCTAGGGATATGCTTTCCTGAGCCTCCCCTTGATACTAGGATTTAAATTAATTTTTGAATACTAATTGCTTGGATTTATCCTACTTTTATCACATTTCCTTACTGTACTATGAAAACTGACCAGGATGTCCTTGGTGACTCCAAAATATATGATTAAGATTTAGTCCTAAGGCTTGTGATATGGCTCATGTGTAAAAGGAGCTTGCTTGAAAAACTTGCTATCCTAGCTTTGATTCGCTGGTACCAACATAAAGCCAAATGCACAAAGTGGTGCACACATCTGGACTTCATTTATATTGACAAGAAGCCCTGGCATGTGAGAGCTCATAGGTCTTACTACTGAAGAATATTCCATTTTATGTATGTATTTTAGTTGTCTGATCCATTACATGGAACCTAGTTATGCATATATTTTATTCATTTATTGATAATATAATTTATGTATATAATTTTTATCATAATCATCCTCATTATAATCTCTTACCATGTTGCACCCCCACCAAAACTGTTTTTCTTCCTAAGAATTCCCTCTCCTACTTTCATGTTTTTGTTTTTTAATGACCCGTGCAATTTATGTAGGTTTGTTTGCAATGAGTATGGGCATAAAGATTTTCTTTTTTAATTTTTGTTCATTTTTTATTTATTTATTTGAGAGTGACAGACAGAGACAGAAAGAGGCAGATATAGAGAGAGAATGGGTGCGCCAGGGCCTCCCGCCACTGCAAATGAACTCCAGATGCATGTGCCCCCTTGTGCATCTGGCTAACATGGGTGCTGGGGAGTTGAGCCTTGAACCGGGGTCCTTAGGCTTCACAGGCAAGCGCTTAACTGCTAAGCCATCTCTCCAGCCAGGGCATAAAGTTTTTTACTGTATGACCAAATTGCCAGTGGCTCTACCAGTGAAGAAAATGTCTTCCCCAACAATTATTTACAACCAAGAGCTCTTCAGGGAGGGGGGAGCTACATGAGCCCCTCCCCATTAATGGTGGAGTGTTAGTGGACCCAGTCTTGTGCAGGTAGCCATAACTGCTTTGAGTTAATGATCACAGTGGCTCGACATGTCCAGAACAAAGCACTCCTCCCATCTACCAGCTTTAACATCCTTCCAAATTCCTCCTCGGCAGCCATCTGTCACCTACAAAAGGATGGCTTGGTCAGTGGCGTGAGTAAAACTGTGAAAAATCATCACAGTCAACTTTTTCAACATGCTTATGTGTCTTGTGGGTTTGCTAAGGAACTACCTGATTGGGGGTTTCAGTTTCTACAATAGATAAAGAGATTCTCAGATTATCCATGTCTTCTCTTATGAGTTTTGGTCGGTGTGTCTTTAATGTAACTAATTCATTTCTTCAAAATTTTCTTATAGTGGCAGCTCACTTTGTTTTTAATTATTGCATTTTATACATTATTATTTTAATTTGTGTA
Source organism: Dipus sagitta (assembly GCA_036346955.1). Taxonomy (NCBI): domain Eukaryota; kingdom Metazoa; phylum Chordata; class Mammalia; order Rodentia; family Dipodidae; genus Dipus; species Dipus sagitta. The sequence goes on along the minus strand of CM070785.1, from coordinate 71,428,069 downwards.
TGAATACTCTGATAACTCAATACATGTACATAATCTATGACTATTAAAGAAAATATGAGTGTCTTCACCCATTATGCAGAGAAGACATTTCCATGTTTCTAACTTATTGAACATTGTTTTTGCTTAATGCAAAATAATTGTAAAAATTTATGAAGCACAATGTTCTATTTCAATAAATTTGTTTGTGTATTGAAAAGGCCAGGATAATAAATATTTCCATCTCTTTACTATTAATTTGTCTTTGGAGGCATTGAGTGGCTGTCTTCTGTTTACTCATAAAATAAAACATAGTTTATTAGGACTAATATGTAATAGATTATTAGTATGGACACTAACTCTTTAGAGTTTGGAAATTTCCCCCAAAATTAAAACTAGGCTTATTATATGATCTAGTTATTTTATTCCTAGATATATACTAAATCAGGGCCCTCATTTAAACGATGAGATTTACCACTTATGTTATACCTGTCAGTTCTCAATAGCTAAGTCATGAAGACAACCTAGATATCAATCAACAAATGGATGTGTAATGACAAAAACAGAGGAGTTAATAATTCCAAAAGCAATATTTATTTGTGAGAGAGAGAATGATGCAGATAGAGAGTTGCTGTGCCATGGCCTCCGCCACAACAACTCCAGATCCCATCTGGCATCTTGTGCATCCTGCTTTATGTAGGCCCTGGGGACAAATTCAAGTTCTTTGGCTTTTCTAACAAGTGCCTTAACCACTGAACAATATCTACAACCTTCAAAAGAAATTTTATACATACAAGCAATGGTCATAAATGGAACAATACCTTGTCATTTACCTCAAATGGATGCAATAGAAGGTATTATGTTAGTGAAGTGAGATGGGGGTGTGTGTGCATCCTGTAAGTTCCCTACATGTGGAAGCTTTGTAACAACTATGCTGTTTCCATAAACTTCTCCCATTCTTTTATTACACTATTGTCATTTGCTTTATATTCTTATGTCATAATAACAGAATGTAGTATTGATATTGTCTTGAACAAACGTGTTTTGGTAGATGTGGTAGTTTGATTCAGGTGTCCCCCATAAATTTAGGTGTTCTGAATGCTGGTTCCCAGGTGATGGAGATTTGGGAATTAATGCCTCATGGTGGCAGAGAATTTGTTGGGGATAGGCTTATGGGAATTATAGCCAGTTTTCCCTTTCCAGTGTTTGGTACACTCTCCTATTGCTATTGTCCACCTGATGTTGGCCAGGAGGTGATGTCCACCATATGCACATGCGATATGAACCTGACTGCAATAGTGAATTTGGTATTAGAGGAGTGGCATTGCTGCTAGACACCTGACTGTGTGGCATTGGCCTTTTGGAGCTGATTTTCAAGAGGAATGTGGAAGGGTTTGAAACCTTGGCCTAAGAGGTGCCTTGCAGTGCTGTAAGTACAGCTTGATGGACTATTCTCATCAGAGTTGAAAGACCTGAATGCAGTACAAACTATGGACTGTGAGGTTTGGCTTATGAGGGTGAGAAAGAGCTTTGCTTTGGACTGGGCTAGAAGCAGTTTGTGTGAGGGGCTTACTGCTATGCCCATGTCCTGCGAATTTGTACAGGGTTACATTATGTAGAAATGTACTGGTGTGGGCAGAGAGATATGGCACAGAAATGAAATCTTTGGGCTTAAACTTCTGTCCATTCAACTGTAATTATATGAGAGATTACAACTTTTGAGATTGGGCCAGGTGACCTGCATTGAGACAACAATAAAATGCAGTCTTGTTAAGGGGTCTTAATGTTGAAGGAGTGTCCTGTTCTTCCAAGACTACTTTATTCCCCCTGTATTAACAAATTGGTGCCCACCTGTGTTTTGGAAATTGCCAGGGGCAGTGTGAAGCAGGTGCTGCATTGTCTACAGTGGAGACCCAGTGGAGATGCCAGGACCATGATATGGCTGCTAAGGAGAGCTTCCTGCCCCAGATGAAGTTTTCCAAGACAGTAATTAGCCTAGCTGGAGGGACAGAATTTAATTCCAGAGACTTGCTGGTTTGAATTATCAGACTTGGAGATTTGTCACTGACTAGAGTTGTTGGACGTGGATCTACAGAGTTTGATGTTTTCCCTGGTTGTTTTAAATATTGTATTGGTTGAAAGCTTCTTTGCTATTCCCAGTGCCTTCTTTTGCAGTGTGAGAATTTATTCTGTGCCATTGTTTTTTTTTGGGGGGGGGGATTTTTGGTATTATGGCTCAGTTAAATGACCTTGGATTATGGGATATTTGAATATCATTAGAATTGATGAAAAATGGGGACTTTTAAAGTTAGATGAATGCATTGCATTTTACATCATGGATAGTTATTAGTTTATGGGGGCCAGGGGTAGAATGTGGTGGTTTGATTCAAGTGTCCCTCCATAAACTTAGGTGTTCTGAATGCTAGGATCCTAGCTGTTAGAAATATAAGAATTAATGCCTTCTAGTGGCAGTGCATTGTTGAGTTGGGCTTATAGGTGTTATAGCCAGTTTCCCCTTGCTAGTGTTGGCACACTGTCCTGCTGTTGTTGTTCACCTGATGTTAGCCAGGAGGTGATATCCACTTTCTACTCATGCCATTGTTTTCCCCTGCCATTATGGAGCTTCCCTTCAAGTCTTTAAGCCAAAGTAAACCCTTTTTCTCAAAACAAAAAAACTGCTCTTGATAGGGTGATTTCTTCCAGCAGTGTGAACATGACTGCAACAGTAGATCTATTCTATCTATGAAGAGCATTTGAAACAATTATGTGCATAAAATTCCTCATTTCTTAGTTTCTTCCCTGGACTCTAACAAATATGATTTTTCTTTCTCTTAAGAGAGTTAACTTTTTTTTTTGAGAGACATTGTTCCTTTTTGTGAATTCCTGTAGGTGTTAAATTTGAGGGAAAAGAAAACTTCATTTCTGTTTCAGTTTTGAAGAATAATTTCGTGGGCATAGAAATCTAGGCCAAATATTTTGGCTTTAAAGCTTTTAAATATTTCATTTTAATGTCTTCTTATTTTCACAGTATTTTTAAAGAAATCTACCACAATCCTGATACATTTTCCTCCATAGGCAAAAGTGTCTTTCCTGACATCACACATTCAGGAAGTTCGGTGCTTCTCTTTGAATATGGCTTATGGACATTGATACACTTTGATACTTATTATACAGAAAATGCTAAAAGTTTTCCAATATTCAGGCCAAAGACCAATGAAACACAGATAAATTCAGAAATTTGGTTTATGCCATAGGTATTGGATTTTTTTAGCATTGTTACTAATTTCTCTCACTGTGCTTTTTTTCTTCTAGTATATAAACTATGCTCATCCTATACATTTTGAAATTATTCACTATATGTACTTCCTCATTGTGATGTCAAAAATACTTAGCGAAAGGAATTTAACAAAGGTAGGGTTTAAGTTGAGAGTATAGAGTTCCTTGTCACAGGAGAGGCATGCAGCAGAAATGTGTGGTGGGTGGTCACCTTCAAACCAGACTCAGGAATCAGAGAGAGATGAAGACTGGTGTTGACTTGCTTTTGTTGCTTTTCATTTCATCTGGAGCTGTAAGTCATAGCGTGTCACCACCCATAGTTAGGATGGGTCTACCCTTCTCATTAACCCAATCTAGTCACTCCCTCACAGACACGCTCAGGGATTTAGCTCTGTTATGATGCTAGATCATGTCATGTTGACAAGCAATTAATATCACATTGATAGATGATGTTTTATTGTCTTATTTTCCCTAGTTGCTTTTATGTTTAGAACATGGACAGACCTTCAAATTCAGTTGACTCCCATTTAAACTCATTGTTCATTATTATTCTCTTTCCATTTCACTAATGAGCCTATTATTGACAGTTTTCTTTCTCTTTTAATATTTTCAACCTTGTTAGTTTCTCTTTTTAGAATTTCCCTCCTAATACTTTAATTTTTCTATTAATTCATGCTTAAGAGTTTCCATCTTTTGCTCTCATTTGAGGCATTCATGAATATTTAGTATTTTTTTACTATAATTCTTAACATATGAATCATGGAAAACAAGATAATTATATCTCTACATATAGAAATATCTAGTTTGATATGCCTTTTCTAAAGAGTTTATGGTATGAGCTTAGCTACTTAATGTCTGTTGTGACTTTTTTCCAAGTAAGCAGATATTAGTTTGTCTGTCTGAATCCACCACACTCTGAATTTCAGATGGCTCAGTGAATAAGTTGCTTGTCTATAAATGGAAGGGCCCACGTTTGATGCACAATTGTCCACATAAAGCTAGACGCACAAGGGGGCACATGTGTCTATAGTTAGTTTGTAGCGGCAAGAGGCCCTGATGTACCTATTCTCTATTTCTATCTGCATTTCCCTCACTCACTTGCTTTCTTTCTCTCTCTCAAATAAATAAATAAATACTATTGAAAGCATATACAGAACAATTGAAATTGATATCATATGAATATTATTTCGTGATTTTTTTGTATGATGACTGTGTGAGAGGTACTGTATATTGAAAGTAAGCTGTAATTTCAAAACATACTTTTTCAAATACAGAAATGCCTCAGATTATCATGTCCATCGAAAATGCCAGCAACAAATATCCAAAATGTTTCCAGGGAATGAAGACAGTACCTAATACACTAATTAAGAATGATGTCTTTTATTAATATTATATTTTTGCAGATATTTTCTTCATATCTTGTCAGTTTAAAAAAATCACACAAGCCTTTCAGGAGGCAGAGGTAAGAGGATAGCCAAGAGTTTGAGGCCATTCTAAGACTACATAGTGAATTCCAGGTCAGCCTGGGCTAGAGTGAGACCCTACCAGAAGAAAAAAAAAATTATTGCAGTTTTTAAATATAGCCTGCAAAAATTCTGGTATTTCCCACTAATATTACTAAGTCTGCATAATTCATTTGAGTTTTTGTGCAGATAGCATATTTTCTGACTTGAAAGTGTTCCACCTTTCCATGTGCTTTTGTTTGTATTTGTTCTCTCTTTGTGAACTCAATAGGATCAACACTAAAGATTGTGTACATTAAGTGGGTTTCACTTGAAGAATTAAAAATGATTTTTAATTTCTACTAATTTATTTGATTATTTTTATTATGAATTGTTTATCAAAGCAGGAAAGCTCTTTTTGTTAGAATCATCATTATATAATATTGCTAAATATTTTCTTAAGGGTATGTTAGACATTTCTAATTCTTCCTCTGAGAACTTATTCAGTTCTCTGCCCCACTTTTGGAGTGGATTGTTTGATTTTTTTATTGTTTATGCTTTGAAGTTCTTTGTAAAGTCTAGATATCAGGCTTCTGTCAGTGGTACAGCTGGCAAAGTTTTGCTCCCAATCAGTAGGTAATCTACTGGCTCTACTTATGCTATGTTTGTCTGTGCAAAAGGTTTTTAGGTTCATGAAATCCCATTGATTGAGTGCTTGTTCAATATAAGCTGCTGGGGCTTTGTTCAGTAAGTCATTCCCTACTCCTAGATCATGGAGTGTACCTCCTGTTTTTTTTCTTCTTACAGGAGAAGAGTTTCAGATCTTATATTGAGGTCTTTAATCCATTTTGACTTGACTTTTATGTATGGAGAGACGAGTGGGTCTAGTTTCATTTTTCTACATAGGGTCATCCAATTCATCCAACACCATTTGTGAAGATGCTGTCTTTTCTCCAGTCTACATTATTGGTCACCTTTGTCAAAGATCAAGTAGCTGTAGTTATTTAACCTAAGGCCTTGTGTCTTCAATTCTGTTCCATTGGTCTGTTTCTGTTCTTATGCCAGTACCATGCTGCTTTTGTTACTATGGCTTTGTAATGTAGCTTTAGATCAGATATGGTGATACTTCCCACCCAAGGACTTTTTCCCCCTCAGGATATGTTTGGATATCCTAGGCATGCTACCATTCCATATGAATTTGAGATATTTTTTTTTAATCTCTGTGAATAATGATGTTGATATTTTTATTAGAATTGCACTAAATCAGGCTGGAGGGATGGCTTAGTGGTTAAGGCATTTTCCTGCAAAGCCAAAGGACCCAGGTTTGATTCTGCAGGACTCACATTAGCCAGATGCGCAAGGGGGAGCACATGTCTAGAGTTCATTTGCAATGGCTGGAGGCCCTGGCATGCCCATTCTCTCTCTCTCTCTCTCTCTCTCTCTCTCTCTCTCCTCTCTTTCTCTCTCTCCTTTTCTCTGTTAAATAAATAAATAAATAAACAAACAAAATATTATGATTGCATTAAATCTACATATTGCTTTTCCTTAAATTGCCATTTTCGCAATATTAATTCTACCTATTCAGGAGCATGGGAGGTCTTTCTATCTTCTCAAGTCCTCCACAATTTCTTTCTTGAGTTCTTTTATGTTTTTATTATATAGGTCTTTTACATCATTGGTTACTGTTATTCCAAGGTTTTAATTTTTTGTTGCTATTAAAAATGGGACAGCCTCACTGATTTCTTTCTCTGTATATTTGTCCTTTGTATACAGAAAGTTTACTGATTTTGTGCATTAATATTGTATCCTGCCATTTTAGTAAAGGAATCAATCACCTCTAGAAGTTTTAAGATGGAGAATTCTGGGTCATTTATGTACAAGGTCATGTCATTTGTAAATAGGGCTAACTTGACTTCTTCCTTTCCAATTTGAATGCCTTTTATTTCTTTCTCCTGTCTTATTGCTTGGGCTAGTACCTCTAGTACTAAGGTGAAGAGCACAGGTCAGAGTAGGCAGCCCCGTCTTGTTCCCGATCTTAGTGGGAACCCCTGACTCTTTCCTCACTAAGTAATATTTGTGCTTTGGGTGCTTTATATATATCCTTAATTGTGTTGTGATATAAACCCTCCATGCTCATTCTTTGCAGCAATTTGATCATAAAGTGGTATTGTATTTTGTCAAAGGTCTGCTCTGCATTAATTGAGATTATCATGTGGTTCTTATGTTTATTTATATTGTATATTACATTGACAGAAAATTTCAACATCCCTAACCATTAGGGAAATGCCAATTAAAACAACCATGATATTTCACCTTACCCCAGTAAGGATAGCAAACATTCAAATGTAAAATGAAAACAAATCTTAGCAAAGATCTGGAGAAATAAGAACCCTCATTCACTGTGGGTGGGAATGTAAGATGGTACAACCACTATGAAAATCAATATAGAGACTCCTAAAAAGGATGAATATAGAGTTACCAACAGACCTGGATATTCTTTTACTGGGCATTTACCATAAAATCTCTACACCTCAGTTCAGAGATGTTTACAGGTGCTCAATTCATAATAGCTAAGAATTGGAATCAACCCAGCTGTTTATCATTGGACAAATGGATAACCAAGATGTGGCATATCTACATGCTAGAATTCTTTTCAGCAGTAAGAAAAAATTGACACATTGAAATTTGTAGAGAAATAGTTGAACTTGGAACATATCATACTCAGCCAACTCATACAATCACAGAAAGATAATCATCTCATGGTCTCACTCATCTGTGGTTCCTAACCTGGATCAGCCTGAGTTGTTGACATACCTGATAGGCTTCTCAAGGCCTGGACAATAGGGAGGGTAGTGCTTGGGGCCAAGGTGGGGGCGCACAAAACTGAACCCAAATTGAACTGTTACCATAGAAACAAATATCCTGGAAGATAGACTAAAAGTTTGAACCCTTAATAGTACCTTATGGGGAGCTCCTGAATCAAATGGCCCTGGAGAGCATGTAATGAAGCCTAACCTTAAATTTTTCCTGTTTTGCTCTCTTTTTTCTTTTTTTCTTTCTTTCTTTCTCTCCCTCTCTCTCTCTATTTTTCTTTTCCCTTAGTGTTTGCCTGTTACTCAAGTTACCAGGATTTGGCTAACACCTACAATGAGCTGTTGATCAGAAAGACCTACAAGGTCTTCAGAACAAGACAGACTTCTGACAGAGCACTTGATCATCCACCAGAGGTTAATGGTAAGGCCCTAATGTTGAAGACACCATACACTGTCAGAATAGAGCATGGAGAGACCTTGATGGAACATGGAGGAGAGTCAGTCACCAGACAGTCCATCTAGTGCTGGAAGTCACTACATGAGCTACGGGGGAAGGTGGCCAACATCTTTCCAAGTAACTCGAGGTCTAAGCTACTCAGAAGCAAACAACCTGACATGATTCTCACAAAAGTGCATTAGTGACACACAGCCATGGTGGGTAACCAATTGCTCTTGGATTTACTAACAGATGTACTCACTGGAAAGGAAACCATATCTGGAACTGGGAAACAAGTCAAAATCATATCCAGATAATGATTTTTCTTTCCAATATCAATATCCCACTAATCTTGGGCTATATGAGGGTCTATACCCAATAAATTCTCTCTGAATTAATAAATAGTAATCCCATGTAACCTGTGCTGATTTTATTCTCCATTAGAGTATCTGCTTCTCTTTTTCAGACATGAGCATGCCCTGAGGAATTAAATGACCCATTGCAATTCAGACCAGCCCCAGCTGAAACCACAGTGGAATTGAGGCAATGAGCAAGAGTGCTACTTTCTCAGTGAACCTGATATCAACATAAGGGTGAAGGAGATAGACCTTGAGGACACTCAACACCTACCAAACCAGAAATCCAGAGGCTCGTAAGAGTACATCACTGAAGTAGACTTAAAACACACACAACATAGCTCATGGAATTTTGTGGAAGAGGGAGAGGAAAGAATATTGGAGCCACAAGTTGGAACACTATGCACAGAGACATTGCCTCTCCCCATAACTGACTGTTGCATGACCCACCATCTCCATGGGATGATACCTGCATTCCCAATGAGGAGGGCCCCCTTGCTGGTACTATGTTCATATAATGCCTTACCTGTCATCCTATGCTGTCCCTCTTAGTCTCATTTGACATTTTTAAATTCATTTGTTTGACAGGTCTGAATTCAAGATAATGCTTTCTAACTTAAGTTCTGTTGGTTAACCTTGTCCAATTTATTTATTTCCCATCAAGTATTCAAGCAACTCTACTACACTTATCATTTCTTAGTTTTCCTTTCAAATTTATCTGGTCAGTTATTTTTTTTACCAAAAATCTGTAAAGATCTTATGTCTACATTTTCAAAAAATATTTCTGAAAATTTGTATTTTAGAAGTGAAGGAATATAAATCTATTGGCTTACCATCACCTGGAATTATTTTTTCTTTGTTTTATTTCAGTTGTCTTTTACTATATTTTTATATCACATATTTACTAATATATGGGAGAGAGAGAGAGAGAGAGAGAGAGAGAGAGAGAGAGAGAGAGAGAGAGAGAGGAACAGAGAAATAGGTGTGCTGCTTTGTGCATCTAGCTTTAAATAGGAATAGGGAAATTGAACATGTACCTTCAGGCTTTGCAAGGAAGAAACCTTAACCATGGAGTCATCTTTTTAGCCCTCATTTTTCTTTTTTATCACTGAACATTTAACTAAATTTAACATACGAAAATTGTCATTGGCCTGATTGAAGATGTGCTTCTCTAGAAAATTACTTTATTTGCAGAATGGCCAAAGCCATGAAACAATTATATTTACTCTAAACTTGCATTTTCTCCACCACTGTTGTATAAATGTAAATACTTTATTCATGTGCTAGCATTCATATGAATTTGAATTATAAGTTGAGATTTTGTTATATATTAATGTAATAATGTATAAAATTTAGTCTTTTCTAAAAAGACTTTATCAGCATTATTGGTCCCATAATTTTATATATCTACAATTGCGGGGTATTGAATGTTAATGTCCCCCATAGCCTCATGTGTTTGTGATTATGCCTTTTATTCAGTCCCCAGTTAATGGAGCCTTTGAGAGATGGAGCCTTGTTAGATGAGGTATTTTGCTGGGAGTAGACCTTGAGTTTTCTTAGTTCAGTCCACTTGGTGTTCAGAGATCACTCATCTCAGTCTTGCTGCTCTCTCCCTGCAGCTAGTATATAAATGTGAGCTACCTCCATTTCTGTGCTTTTGTTTTCACTGTTATAGTGATATTTCCCTTTGAAACTATAAGCAAAAATAAACCTTTTTCTCCTATAAGTTCCTTCTGGTTGAGTGTTTTGGCTCAGCAATAAGAAGGTAAATGCTACACAATTATTCTTTTTATATAGCCTGAAAGCACAATGGGCTTATATCCACTTTGTTATTAACAACTTTCTTACGGATTCACCATCACTGACTCACCATCACTGAAAGCAGCTCCATGAAGATTGTAGAGCCATGTGGAAGGTAGGATGTCTTAGGCTCATATATTTCATTCTTTGTGTAGCCTGTTGCCCACTTTCTCAACATATCTGGTTTGACCTTCCAACTTCCAGGTATCAAATATGAGAATATTATAGCTTCTCTGATCCTTCAACACTCAGATTTCAGTACATTATACTTTCAAAAAATATTTGACATAAATAATTCCAATTCTTTAAGAGAATATCTTTGTCTTTATGATGAGATATTGAGTTCCTTAGTGTTGGTATATGGTATCATTTTTAATAAACAAAGTATGCTGTACTATTTACAATAGTGTTTTAAAATACATATTATAAAATTTTACTTTAGCATGTATATTTCACTGTGCTTGAATTCCCACATTGTGTTATTTGAATGAGAGTTCTCTCTCTGGATAACGATTTCCTTCAAATAGACTAGTATTTAGAGAAACTGGTATTTTAGAATCACATCTGGAGAGTCTGGCAAGGATTGTGCATTGGCAGAAGGTCAAGATACCAGAACCTTTCTTAGCAGTCATGCAGATAAAAAATGCAAATAAAATCTGTTCTCTACCCATGAATAAATCACAGTATAGCAAGAGTGACAGACATGCATTGAAATGTTTATAATAATTATATAGGAAACCTAATAGCTGACAATAGATCCACTTCATATTGTGTTGTTTGCTCATTATTAGTGTGTACCAAAGAGGGTAAATTAATGTTTATCTTAGAAGATAAAAGGTTCAAGGTATATATCTCCTGCCTGCATGCATTCATGTGATCGATATTTTTAGCCCATTTTCTTGGCACATTAACCTTACCATGTAAAACAGGGTTCTAGATCAGATAGAAAATCAAGGGTGTTTCTTGAAATGCATATTTGGCTATTCATAGTGAGTTCTTCATAAATCATGTAAGTATAGTGTAGTAATCAATCACATGAATATATAATGCCGGATTTCCACTATTAAAAGCATTCATGTTATTGATAGGATTAATCATAGTTTTAATAACTCATGTGTTTGCTCAATGACATACACATTGATAATAAGTATAAACTGGTATATTTTAATATAACTAAATAATCCTATTCTCAGTTTATAATTCAGGAAATTAATAAATTATGTCATATGAACTGGTCAACCTATTAGATAGCAGGATTTCGACTTAGACAAATCCTTGATCAAATTATAGAGGTTATTATCCATGAGGATATGATCACTATAATACAAAGAGGAGACATGAATCTCAAATACCTTATGTTTTAGGACAACATATTGTAAAGCTTTATGCTTGAACAAAAAATATTTTGAGTGTTGACTTTGTAGAATTTGTGTCAACCAATTAGTTCTACGACTGCCAGGAGCATTGAAAATATATCAGTGATAGAAGGTAAGAAATCAATGAATAATTTATTCTAATAAACTTTGGTAAAACCCAATTAATTGTCTATTTTATTTTATTTGAAGAGTGAGAGAGAGAGACAGAGAGAATTGTCACACCGGGACCTCAGCCACTACATTCAAACTCCAGACGCATGTACCACTTAGTAGGCAAATACAACCTTGTGTTTGCCTCACCTTTGCGTGTCTGGCTAATGTAGTATCTGAGGAGTTAAACATGGGTCCTCAGGCTTTTCAGGCAAGTGCTTTAACTGCTAAGCCATCTCTCCAGATCCCCATTAATTGCAAATCAATGTTCAATGGGAATGAGTACCTACACTAGTCCTTAAGATTTTGTAGGTCCTGATTTCTTCATGTGAAATTAGGTTGATATATTAGATATTAATGTTGCACTAAAAATTATAGATGTATTACCTCAAGAAAACTGGGCCAATAAGTCAGGATTTGTTTTTATGGAAGGAAGGATGATTACAGAGATGTAGAATAAAGGATAGAGGTGAATGCTGGTGACGTTACTTGCTTAGTATTCTGGAATTGGCTCTGAAGGAGGCGAGACAGGATGAGCACATGTAGTATCCTTGTTGAATGCCCACACTCGTCCTAAGCCTTGAGCATAAAAGCACTGAATACAAGATTTCTCATGGCATTCCAATGTTTCCTAAAGACAATAAGTGACAGAAAAGAGATATATCAGAGATGATCAGTAGAGTAAATCATACGCTCTCCAAACAGTAGAGCTGAAATTTAAGTCTGTTTGGTGATTCTGAATTAACTGAAACTCAAAGATTAATTAACCTGACTACAGATGCTGGGATCCAGTGAGATACTAAAGAGATCTCAAGGTGAATCTCTATCCATTCACTTTGGTGGATATTCCAATTTACAAGTAGACACTAACTCCATGGTTTAACAGTAATCTCATAAATTTAATATACACCTTATATTTCATACTAATTAACCCAATTTTTAGAAATAACCAGTGAATTATGGTACTTGTATAGTATTACCTGATACATCATCTGTGCTGTTGATGCAATATGAATTATTATTTAAATATCAGACAAATAGCATTACATACATGCTCATTTGTATCTTGCAATGTCCGTTCTGGTCAAGTGCTCTATTCCATTAATATATATTATTTTATTCTTGTTTTTTTTCCAGCTATAGTACAAAGCATCACTTTTCCAATTTCATTCTAACAGCTTTCAGCTTGTAATTATGAAATGTTAAAGGCACAATGAATCATGAATGCAAATCTCTCCTATGTTCAGTTTATTAACAAGCCAGCCGCAGGGCTGGGGAGATTGTTCAGTGATTAAAGGTGTTTGATTTGCTTGTAAACCCTGCTGACCAGAGTTTGATTCCTCAGAACCCACATAAAGCCAGATGCAAAGCAGTGGCTTGTGGGCCATCTACTTTTGCATTTATTTGGAGTGGCAAGAAACCCTGTCTCAAAGAATATGAAAGAAGGGCACAGATACATGGAAGAGGTCCAACGCACACATGTAAATGAACAAAAATTACAAATTCAAAGATTGTTACAATTTCTTGATTAAAATAATATTATTCACAACCATGCATTTTGAGGGTAACAGACCCATCTTTACACCATCTTTATCACCTAAAACATTTCATGTCTTTCCATAAAGAAAAAACAGTATTTTCCAGAATGAAGCTATGAAGAGCTACAAATCTTATTCTTCCTATTCTCAGTTCTGGACAAATGAAGTTCTCAAAGCTGAGGTTAAGGGTAGCAATCTGCAGTCCAGGCAACCTAGAAAGGACCTTCTTTTCCATGTTAACATAGCTTTGTTCTTGCTTGAGGTCTCTCACCAAATAGCATACTTCCTATTGACTAAGCTTCATGTTTTCTAGCTATGAAAAGGAAAAAGAGCCATATTTTTCTGTAACCAGCTTGCAAACATTTTATTGGGAATAATTATGAGTACTTGGAAAGAATGTTGAACTTGCTGTTGTTTTTATTTGTTCTGAGACATAACTTAAAAAGATTTATTTTTGCTATCTGAAGAGATAGTTTACATATACATTTTAAAATTATGTTGCTCTGTCTCTATATCTGTGCCAGGAAAACTAACTGAAGTTTTAGTACTTGTACAAAGTCTAATTTGGTGGTTCAGAGAGATGGAGTTGGAATGAAACATATCAGAAATTATGAGGTAAGTGTGAGTCTTTCTGACTGTTAGGGCCCACAGGGAAATGGGATGCCAGTGAATAGATTTCCGTCCTTTGGCAATGATAAGACACTAAATCTCAGAGATATTGTTAATAATTATTAGTGTTCCTTGGGATTTCTTGGGAACTGGAATTTTGACATTTTAGCAGGAACAAAACAATTTAAAACTAATGTTAGGCTAATAAAAAATAAATGTGTTATTACACAATGAAAAATAAGAGAAAACTTTGGCCATGTCATAAAAAAATATAAACAAGCACAATAAGCACAGTGAATCATGTTTAATCACTCAGAAACATGAGATCTACATTCTTTTGTTAAATTTATTATTTATTTATTTGTTTGTTTATTACTTATTTCTCTGTGTATGTGCATGATAGGGTCTCTTGCTGCTGAAACAAATGTCTTACCCGTTAGGAAATTGAACCTCGGTTTGGCAGGTTGTGCCAGCAAGTGTTTTTAATCACTAAGCCAACTTCCCAGCCCAGAAATTCACATTCTTTTTATTTTCTTGTTTTATTTTTTTTATCTCAATATTTTTAAACATTTTCCATGATTATAAAAAATATCCCCTGTTAATGCCCTCCCTTCCCCCCTTTCCCCTTTGAAATTCCATTCTTCATCATATCCCCTCCCCATCTCAATCAGTCTCTCTTCCATTTTGATGTCATGATCTTTTCCTCCTCTTATGATGGTCTTGTGTAGGTAGTGTCAGGCACTATGACTTCAAGGATATCGAGGCCATTTTATGTCTGGATGGAGAATGTTGTAAGGAGTCCTACCCTACCTTTGGCTCTGACATTCTTTCTGCCACCTCTTCTGCATTAGACCTTGAGCCTCGGAAGGTGTGATCGAGATGTTACTCAGTACTCTAGTCACTTCTTTCCAGCACCATGATACCTTCTGAGTCGTCCCAAGGTCACTGCCATCTGAAAAGAGAAGATTCTCTACCCAAAGTGAGAGTAGCATTAATATAAGGATACGAATATTGAGAGAAGTGCTTACTGAGCAGTTTGATAAACATAGTATATACACTTATCCAGACATCAGCAGATATTACACCCCTAGGACTCATGACTACCCCTGTTTTAAGTTTTCAGTATCAGGGATGTATTCCCTCCCACAGAGCAGGCTTCCAGTCCAATTGGAGAGCAGTTGGTTTCCACCATGATAGATGTGCCACTATTGCACCCATTGGCTCATTTGGCCTGGCTGGCCAATTATAAGGTTTGCAGTGTCCACTGTTGAGTGTCTTCACTGGTGGTATCTCTTTCTCCCATTGAACTGCATGTAGATTGGCTTCTTCCAGCTTTCTGTCAGCTGATCTACATGGAGGAGGTTATCAGCTCAGTTCCAGAAGGATTTCTCAGTGGCCTTGCAAGCCCATGTATGTGGAGTCTTCAGCAATAGGGTCGGTCTTACCATCAATTCCTGGTGGGATAGGATTATACTGAGTGATGTAATACAGGCCCAGAAAGCCAAGTACCGCATGTTCTCTCTCATATGTGGAACCTAGCTACAGATGATTGGGCTTCTGTGTGAGACGGAAAAACTCAGTAGCAGAGGCCAGTAAGCTAAAGAAAGAGATACAAAGGGAAGGGAAGGGAAGGAAGGAGGGTAACTAATAGGTTGATATTGTATATATGTAAGTAGAAGAATAGATTAACGTGGGTGAAAAGGCCCAATGTGACATCGGGGGAGGAGATTGAGTAGAGGAAAGGTAGAAGGAGGGCTGATGAAAATCTAAGAGGATATAAATAAATCATATGGAATCCTCCAGTTTTGGACAATGGAACACTCAGGAGCCATAGATCCTTGCTAGAAAATTTTCAGTGCCAGGGATGGGATACCTTCCAGTGAGTTGTTGGCCAGGGAGGTCCCTGATGCCCCCAAAACATTATAGGCCATTGCAGAGATCCACATTCTTAAGAAGTGTATAAGTGTATAGCACCATTCTACTAAGTACAGCCACTATATCATCTCTAGAAATTATGCCACATGTTACTTCAATTTTTATAGTGACCACTCACTTCCCCCTCTCTGAGCTACCAACTACAGCAGTTATTCTATTTATTTTGCAAGTCTCATGTAAATGAATAATATAATATGTAGCCATGACTGACTCATTTCATTTAGCACAGTCTCAAGTTTTGCCCTTATTTATTATATATTATAAGATCCTCTTCTTGTCTCAGAGTAAATACTATTCCATTTGATATCTATACACATCTTATAAATTTCCAGAAAGCTATCACCAGACATCTACAGTGTTTCCCTCTTTGGGTTGTTGAATAATGACAAGGATAAATGAGGGAGTTCTGGTATGCCTTTGAGGAGTTAGTTTCAATCATTTCTATGAGCATCCTGAATTGAGATGGTAGAATTATACTCAAGATTGTTTTCCAAAGTAGCATCACCATCTTGCATGCCCTCTGAATATACAAGGAGTCCAATTTCTCTACAGCCTCCTCAGTACTTTCTGTCATAGCTGTATGTTTTTTTTTTTTTTTCTACTGGCTGGCATGATGAGTGGAGATATGAGCTGATGGCTTTCAATTGCATTTCTCTCAGCATTAGTCACAACCTGTCACATGGACTTGTTGCTTATTTGTATTTTTTTTAAATGGGGAAGTGTCTGTTCAAGTCTTTGGAAATGGCATTCTATTTTCTTTCCATTAGGCAACTCCTTATCAGATATTTCCTCCCATTACATAGTCTGCCTTTTCACTTTCTTTTTTTCCCTCAATAGAGAAACTTTTAAGTTTCAAATTGTTCCACTTATCTAATTTTGTGTCTACTCTGCCTCTTTCAAATCATATCCATGAAGTAGTTATTGAGAGCAAAGTCTACTATTCCTATCTTTTCTTTTTTAATATTATGTTTTGTTTCTAAATCTTTAATTTATTTTGAGTATATTTTATGTAGGATGGAAGATAAGCTTCTGTTTTAATTCCCTCATACACAAATATTTGCCTTTTCCAAAGCCATTGTTGAGGAGTCTGCCCTTTCCCCACTGTGTATTCTGGTCCCTTTTATCGAAATTTCAGGTTACCTGATATACTGAAGCTAATTTATGTTTATATAGCTTATATATAGTTTATATATATATACTAATTTATATATAGTATATATAATATATATATATATATATATATATATATGGTTTATATAGTTTATATATATATATATATATATATATATATATATATATATATATATACTGGTGGCACCCATACTGTGCAGGTCAGTAGCGTTTTTAAAACTTCAAAGAAATATGTTATAAATAATACTAAGTAGTAGATCATTCAATAATTGTTTCTTTATCTCCTGATCTTTCTAGTTTCAAATTCAGAGAGCAAATTGCTATCAAAGTGGACTCCTACACATTATTTTCACCATCTTGATATGATTATGGAAAATTAATTCCTTAAAAAGAGTGGGTTTTATTTACTTAATGATTATAAATTTAATTTTATGTAACACTATTATTATACTTCACTAATAAAAATAAAGGTTGGCAAAATATTTCTTTCATCAGGCATATAATCTTATCAAATATTTGTGATATGCAATGATGCCACATGTGTGTTCTACAGTAGAACTAACTGCTTTCCTACATCAGACACCTTTCAAAAGAGCCTGTGCTAGAGATGCAATTCATCACAGTTATCTCAGGTCACCACGTGTTCCCCTGTGTCATTTCACAGGGGAACACGACATGACATGGTGTAATTAAAGGAATGCAGTGTTGTGGCTCCCATTAGAAAAAAAGGATGCATTTTCCAGATCAGTTCATAGGTCTCCACTCCAGCTGCCACAGAGAAACTTGGAACTACTAGTGAGGAAAACTGGCCAATCTTGTGTGTTCAAATGCACAAGGTCTTTACATTTCTGCCTATTTGTATTAAAAACTAAGTCAACTACTGTCAGAGAGTGTTACAGACCTCCTCCTTCAAGCTGTGATCTTGTCAGATCTCATAAGCCAAAGAATATTGGGGCTGAGGTTGTACCTGGATAAGACACCCATTAGGATAAACCAGAGGTAACTTTGGGCAGAGAGGAGGGAGTAAATTTACCATCCCTGTTGAAATGCAATCCATGTTCTAGTCCCTTGGGCTGCAAGGCGAGTATCCCTAATTGTGCTTTCCTCCCCAAGTGGAGGGAATTTTTTTTCCTTTGCTGGATATGTTCCAGGTCAGCTAATTGCTTTAATTCCCTTGTGGCATCTACTGGAGGCTGCCTTTTTCATTTCTGATTCTTAGCTGGTGTGCCATGTGCAGTGTGCCTCCAAGCAGCTGTTGCTCTCCACTCCAGCTGTGGGAGGATCTTTGTTGTGGACAGACAGCACTGCACACATGCCACACTCCATCACATATTGGGAAGTCATAAAGTCCTGGAGCTCATCCCAGTGATGCGTACCATTTCAGTGAAAAATTATTCTATATAATCATATAGATGCAAATGCAGTTACATACTCCCACAGTCTAGACTTGTTAACTCACTACCATCTGTCTAAGATGAATTCTCCAAAGAAAACGAATGTGGTGAAGCAAAGCGTGGGTTAGAAGTTGTGAAACTGGAAGCTCTTATATTTATATTTATTTATTTTTAGTTTATTAGGAAGAC
The DNA here is from genome assembly GCA_036346955.1 of Dipus sagitta. NCBI lineage: Eukaryota > Metazoa > Chordata > Mammalia > Rodentia > Dipodidae > Dipus > Dipus sagitta. The sequence goes on along the minus strand of CM070785.1, from coordinate 71,409,648 downwards.
TTATTTGAATCAAGTCATTTGAATTGGTTTTGTTTTGGACAAAGTTCTTTATTAAGCTTTTTCTAACTCATGTATACCTTTTTCCCACAGTGCACATAAAATTTTTGAATTATAGAAAATTATCCACTCTGATTCTCTTCACTCAAATATGTACTTTCTTACCCCTAGTAGTGCCTCAGTCCCCTATGAACTAATTTGTTAATCTGTATACATTCTCCACTTTAATGCTAGCCTTTGTCCCTGAACAAATAACATACTTTAAAAGGAAACAGGGCCTGGCGTGGTGGCACATGCCTTTAATCCCAACACTTGGTAGGCAGAGGTAGGTACATCGTGGTGAGTTCCAGGCCAGCCTGACACTACATAGTGAATTCCAGGTTAGTTTAGGCTAGAGTGAGACCTTGAAAAAACAAAATTAAAAAAAAATGTAAGAGGAACCACCTGGGAAATAATCATTTCTACTAAAATGAGCTCCACTGTTGGCTTGCCTGGTCTGTGGTGCTGTAACCTAGTCTGGCAGAGCCAGGCATGACTTTTAGGAGTATTACTGAAGTAATGTGGCTCTTTCAGCACTATTCGTTCTAAATCTTCTTTCTTTAACACCCAATCTCCACCCAACATGAAATTCCACATTTATGGTGTCTTGGCTGTCATATCACAGGTACAATAGCTCTGGTGGTACTGTCACCTGGAGTTTCCAGTGTTGGGTTTCCATGTAGTAAAGCTGGCCTGGCTTGATTCCACTTGTTTTTCTTATATCACAAAGACAATTTCTGATTTTGAAACCATTCTCTCCAGTCACTACATGTACAGGATTAACAGAGGCCCCTTCTTGCAGCCCCACACTGAATAATATGGAAAAGGGAAAGAGGAGAGAAGTAGTTCTGACAAAATTTTCTTGAGCATTCCCATGTATAATTGTATTTTGAAGTTTCTTTTATCTAAAATGTAAAGAAGACTGGTTCTTAATAAAAATAAATTATTGCCAACAGTCTCTTTAAACGAAATTTTATGAGAATAAGAGACTTTATATCTGAATTAGTAGAGGCTCTTTGATAAAAATTCTCACTCCTTATATGAACTATGAGGCACTACACAGGAAAAATTCCAGGCTGGATGTTATTGGTTATAAGGGGTCAGAAACTAGATGGCTTCAATGTTCTTGTGCTACATGGTACTTGTGATACTCTTTCCTTGAAATGGTTTCATTATGAGGCTAGCTAGCTTCTCTGAAACATCAATTGTTGTCATTTGAATGTATTACATTATATTTTCTCATCATAGTGTGCTGTAGTAAACGTTTTTTGTAGCAGGTGAAATTGAGTACAAGATTTTAAGTATGTGTGGACAGGGAGTCTGAAGTTCACCCTAAGTTGCTGGTGGCCTTAGATGGGTCCTTCAGTTGTCCTTCAGATGGGTCATGCTGGATCTTGAAATTTTGCTCTGTGCAGACATGAACTGCAGGAGGTGCTCTCCTAATATTTACACTGATGCTCATTTGACAGTGGCTGTCACAAAGTAGATAGTCATAGAATTCCAGAGTGATGGATCCCTCACATGCCCTCAGCATACTCCTTGCAAAGTTTAATTTTGGTAGTCGTATTATCTTTACTAATAAAGGATACCCTCTACATCAGGCTTCCTGACCAGAGTGGAATAAAACCCATGCTCCTATCGTGTTTTCTGAAACACAGACTGAAACTTTTGCAAAGTGATTTTGGATATTTGGGGTTGCTTCTGATCTTTGAAGATCATTAGTGTTGGAGATCACAAGGACTAATGAATACTTTATAGAGCTGTTTCTGTTTTATGGCAGGGATGTGTGGAGATGAGTAACATCAAGATGTAAAGCTCCGAATGTCTGATTGTCACTGTCCTGATATGGGATGACTATGATGCTATGCATTATATCATATTAATGATCTATGCTACAGACCTGATGAAAACTCCCTGAGCTTTCCAAAGGCTAATACCAAGTCTCCAAACTTCCCAGTACCTGACTTTATTTTCATTTTAACTCAAACTTACATGTAGTATTAGAATTAGTACAAAAATCTCTTTTCACTTTTTGTGGAATTCTGAGTTGGCAATGACATTGTTCTAATCAGGTAGACCAGATAGACCTTGCCTGGCCACCTCTTCCATAGAAATGTTGACTCTCTTGAACTACTTTCTTCAGTGAATAACTTTAAGAACTTACTTGTATCCACTGTTCTCTCTTACTCCTGAAATAATGTTTTCTATTGACACTTAGTCTTACAGATTTGAGCTTCTGGAGTATTATTTTCCATAGCAGTCATGCAGGATTTAGTGCTTCTCCATATACCCATAAGCTAACAGTAGTAATGTTTACAATCATGCAAAAAACCTATCAACACGGAGCACTTGTAAGGCTACTCATATGATGTTCCTAAATAAAAGCTACACATTTCACATAGGGATATGTATATCAGTACTATGAAAACAACAGTACAATGTAAAGAGAAAGACCAATTTTTAAAGATTTTTCACCAGCATACCAAGTTTTTCACAGTATCTAATGCATGTATTTTACCCAATATTCAACGTACATGTTTTGAAAATTGTGCACATATTATACTCTCCATAAAATCAGTGAAAGACATCACTGGCTTTTGTATTGCTATATCTTGGGTACTTAGCCATTAACTATTCCAGTTACTGGAAGAGATAAATCCCTAGGATATGGGGAACAATATATTTATTTATTTAAGAGAGAGAAAAAAGAAACATAAAGGCATAGAGAGATAAGGAAAGAGAATTATCATGGCAGGGCATCCAGCCAATGAAAATGAATTTCAAACACATGTGCCACCTTGTTTAACTGGCTAACGTGTGTCCTGCGGAATCAAACCTGGGTCCTTTAGCTTTTTAGGTAAGTGCCTTAACTGCTAAGCCATCTCCCAGCCCAATAATCCTTTTTATATAGATATATTCTTTTTTTCCTATCAGACTATTTAATCACTCTCCAACAAGCTCTTCTATTCACATGTCCACTTGATCTGCTTTAATTATTTTAACTAGCATCTTTGTCAAATGAAATTGTTTTTCATAACTGTACTTTAAATAGGTTCCACCTTGCTCATCATTTATCTCTTTGGAAATCACACTGGCTGCATTTACAAAAAAGCCACAACTTGCCCAAGATACAGGAAGCAGTCCTCTCCAGGGACAAAGGAATTTCATAGTTATTGGAGAGACACAGCTTTTTTTTTTTTTTTCATGACAGCATACCCTGCACAAGGCATTGGCTTTCTTTTAAGTGTGAAGAATTGCTGTTCTGTAGTGTTCTTTCTACACTGTCTGAGAAGGAAGCAGAGGAGACATACCAGTCATAAAGGGCAATGCAGAAAGAATAACTAAAATGAACAAAAGGTCATTGTCTGCATCTCCTCTCACCCTCCCATGCACACACATGCACACACATGTATACACAAACATGTACACAGAGAGAGAGAGAGACGGGGGGGATTTGAGGTTTAAGATTTATTTTAAAGCATTTGAACCAAAGGGGATGTGTGTGTTGTGACTGTATGTAGAGTAGTTATTTGATAAGTTCTAAGTATCTCTAGTTGAATGTGAAGATTGACTGCTAAATAGGTGGAGAAAGCCACTATGAAATATAAAGAGAGAGGATTTGAGCTCATTTTATTGTTATGCTCTTCCTGGTAAAATACAAAGGAAGGCATCATTTCAGCCAGAAGTCAATTGTCTGATAGTGACAAGTAACCCCATAATTTTAGTGATTCCATGTGTAAAACATCATTTCTCACTCATGTTACATATGCACCTCTGTTAAGCAGAGAGACCTGTAATGTGTAGGTATGTTTTAGGGATGCATGAGCATGCCACTGTTTGTAGCACTGTAAACAACTATTATGGTACAGATAGCTGGAAACTTGAATCTAGATTTTTTGTTGGGATTTGTGTGTGTGTGTGTGTGTGTGTGTGTGTGTGTGTGTGTGTGTGTGTGTTGTGTGTGTGTGAGCACATACATTGTAGATTGTGAGTGATAACAAGCCACTACACAAGTGTGGAAGTCAGAGGATAACTTGGCAATTCAGTCCTTACCTTCCAACTGGTTTAAGACAGGGTCTCTTGTTCGCTGCTCCTCTCACAAGTCTATGTGCTCATCAAGATTCTGGGACTTCTGTTTCTGTTTCTCATATCTCTGTAGCTGTACTGAGATTATTGGTGCCCACCATAGCTTCTGGCTTTTTACATGTTTTATAACACTTCACATAAGGTTCTTATGTTTATATAGCAAACACCATCTCTTTTGCCAGAGGTACATATATTGTAGCACATATGCCTATGAATCACTTGTCTCTCCTGTTGACATTTGAGAAGTCCATATAAGACACACACTGATATCAAAATGCAGGCATGAAGGAACATACATTCTTGACATAGTCCTGGGGTATTGACAATTCTGTATGTGTTAAATTGAATGACTTATTGGCATGAGTCATCTTTCAGGTATGAAATATCCACTTATATTTACAGTTTATTCCTCTGTGTCTTTTCTATACAACAGGTCATCTCAAAGTCTCTTCCTATCAAGATCAAAGTCCAGGGCCTCATAAAGATGCAGAATAGTCTGATATTAGGTTAGGACATGATTCTACTTGTTCCTGACACTACAAAATTAAAAAAAAAAATCACAATGTATGGGCATCTTATTGACTCGTTAGAGTCCAAACACCCAAAATCAATGAGGGTGTCACTTTTCCTTGTTAAACAATTCTCCTGTCAAGCTGGTTATTTCACTGGTCTTAATTAACAATTGAATTCAATGGGCTAATCAGCAGTCTACTCAGTTATGTGACAATTAACTATTATGACTTTTAGGAAGATTCATTAAAATAAAGAGAAAAGAAAAGCAGTCTATTTTGACCAAACTGCTTTAGAGACAGAATCTGAATATTTTTGTAGTTTCTCTTCAGGGCATCTTTTATTCCAATAGCATTTTCATTTCATTTTTGTTTTCTCCATATACTATTTGACAATGTGTGTAGGGGCTAGAGGGTAGGTAAGATGAATGAAAAATTAATTGAATCATTTTGAACCATATTTAAGTTGGTGATATGAGTTTTAGAATTTTAGAGTCAATATCTAGAATTATTTGCTATGATTGTTTCTCAGTATTTGATTACCCTCTTACTTTTTCTATTTTCTCCACTACATTCTATGGTCTCAGAGTCTATCCTCACTTATTTTTTTCAGTCTTTCTATACAGTGAATGGGAAATTTTGAAGTGAAATAGATCCAAGACTTTCTCATTGATAAAGTCCCACACTATTCTTTCAAGGCATTATTTAAAAGAAATAAAATATTTCATATCAGTCAAAAAAAAAACATTCTTGAAGTAGCAAGCAGCTGACTCATGACTCAAACTGCATTATATTGTGTAGAGACATATATCAACTATTCATCTACATCAATCTATCTCCAAAAGTCAGTAGCCTTAAGCAACAGTAAGTTATTTTTCATTCTGGGTTCCATGAGATACTTGATCTCAGATGAACAGCATCACTTTAAGCTGCAGATATAGTTGAATTTGGCTTCCTTTGGGGGTTGTGTGTATGCTCCATCTATATAAATTATGAAGCCCAGGCCAAAAGTATAAGTAACACTTTTCATGTAGATGGAAAAAGGACAGAAAGACATACCTAGTGGTACAAAGCCCTTGTAAGCTACTGTTTACAACACACTTGTTAATGTTCCAGTGACAAAGACAATCACGGTGATGAAAGCATCACCAATGAAGAAGAGAAACCCATACCTCCTATGGAAGAGTTAGAAAGGCAGTAAGTGCTTTGGAAGACTAGTATCATCTTCCACAAAGAACATTATATGGGTTCATGTCATATGGTGGCCCAGGGCAGTAAGTCATACTGTGTACACAGCAAGATCCAGCTCAAGTATTGCCTTCCTCCTGCTCTTGTTTGTCCATGTCCCACCCCTGACCCCTCAGTGCATTGACTCAAAATGTAGCCTATAAGGGCTATCGTGTATGTACTAATATCCAAACAGAAAGGAGAGATCCCCACTCCCTAGACATGATATATCAAACCCCAGAGCAGATTCTGATTGGTTTAGCTGAAGGACAATACCTAGTCCCTGTCAATCACTGTGGTCAGGGGAATGGAAAATCCCATTGGCAAACATAGATTATCACATTGATGAGTGAATGATACTCAAGTTCTGACACTCTCAGTTGAGTCAGCTGTAGTTGGGGTGAGGTAATATCTGAAAACCTACTCAAAAACCTCTGGCTGGGACAGGCACAGAACCTGGAATGGAAAATTTATTACTGTTGTGTAGCCAAATGTATATGTTGTGCTCATCAAATTAGAAATATTTATGTTAATGCTCAGATGAGTGCTGCTCTAACTTTAGTCATAGAGGCTTCTCTGTGCAGACAGCAATGACTACTAGAGAGACTCAACACCCATCAAGTCCTAAGAATAATTGACGTTTGTGGGCTGGACTGCAGGTGAGGCATCTTTATCATGCTTCCAAGGCTCAGGTAATATTCCAAAAGTTAAGTTGGAAGAATGTAAGAGCCACAGGATAAGAAAGAGTGCCTTAGAATACTATCTTCCACACACGAAGTGGCCATAGCATTCTTCACCTCACAGAGGCTGTCCTTGCCGGCAGAAGACCTGAGCAATACTGAACCCACCAAACTGTAATCATGGATAATGGTGGAGGACAAAAAACTTAAATAGAAGAGGGACAAGTTGGAAAGAAGGAGTTCAGGATGAAAGAGGGAGACAAAAGAAGGTAATGGAGGAGTTTATGATCAAAATAATTTGTATACATCTAAGAAAACTGCCAATAAAATGTTGAAAAACAGTAAAAATAGACTTTTGTTATAGCTCAGTGGAATGATTAATGATGCACAAGCAAACAATACATACACACTTACATAAAATGCACAAAAGTGTAATGGGACTTAGTAGAATTTAGCCATAGGCAAATATTCAGATTAATCTTTGATTTTTGCAGAGGAGACCCATCTTCTGGCTTTCTAGAAGTAAAATTTACCTTCTCATTTAGGTACTCATAAGAAGTCATTATTTATAGTTTTTTTTTAGACATTCAAAGAAAACAAAGTTGTTCTCACAACATTGCCCTAAAACCTTCAAATCTCAAGGGAGCTTAGTCATCATGTAGTGTAGTACTTTTGTTTAATGAGAAGAAAAGGAAGACACATATCTAAAAAGTGACTAATGGTAAACAGTTTATATTGACTAGGTCCATTCAGAGAAGATCATTTAAATTGTAATAAAAGAGTAATATGTTAATAATTTAAATTTAGATTCAGGCAGGCTGATTGCATGAATACAGCAAATTATTAAAATAGGTTGATTCCTCCTCATGCTTTTTCTTATTGTAGTATGTAGCTGTGGTTTGATTATGTCTCTCAGGGAACTTAAGTGAAAATGCTGCAAAGTTGAGTGGTGGAATGTGTAGCCAGTATTTCTCTTCTTGGATTAATATAATGGAAAGTGTATTACAAAACAAGTTTGTCGTCAGGCGTGGTAGCACACACCTTTAATGCCAGCACTTGGGAGACAGAGGTAGGAGGGTCGCCATGAGTTTGAGGCCACCCTGAGACTACATAGTGAATTCCAGGTCAGCCTGAGCTAGAGTGTGACCCTACCTAGAAAAACCAAAGAAAAAGAACAAATATGTCTACTTCGTATGCATGTGTCTTCTCTCTCTCTCTCTCTGTCTCTCACCATTTACCATATAATGTGTTACAAAGAGGGCCCTCATCAGATTTGTTATCTTCATACTGGACTTCCTAGCCTGCAGACCAGTAAGTAATGACTAACTCCTTGATATTCCATTATAGCAATGCAAAACAAACTAAGACACCAACTAACCCTTTGTAGACCATACTCCATTCTGAGAGGACTAAGAGGTAAAATCACCTAGGTGCCCCACAGTCCAGATATCTCCCAGGAATATACAGGCCTGGCCATGTGTGTGGTTGTTCATTAAAAAAACTAACATAAAACTTCCATTTTCAGATTTTGGAATATTAAATGCATGAAAGATACAAAAGATGGGATACAAGTGGCTAACAATGATCTCACACACAAAATGTTTCTTCATGACTGAGAAAATTATAATATGCCCTTTCTAGGGGTGTGTGGAGGTCCGCTGGATAAACACCACACATGTATGGCATGCATAAGCCCATATGACTACTGATAAAACTAAGAGTGAAAACAAAGACGTTTAGTACGATAAGCATGTTAGCTGAATTGTGTTCTGTTCTTCCTCACATTGGCCAGAGCCAATTTACGCAGATCTTCATTTTCTTCTCATGCTCCATTTCCAGCAAATGTCTTTTCAGTTCAGATAAAGCTTCTCTCAGCCAGACTTTACTTCTGTCTTGCACTGGCATAATTACAGAAAATTGCACTGTGTGCTCAAGTTTTGCAAATTGAGCTAATGCAAAACTATGTAAATTATTTACCAAAAAGGAGCAAAATCAAACAAGGAAATGGGTTTGAACTGCACATTGGAGGGAGCAGAGTAGCACAGTTGGCTCCTTGGTAACAGAGCTGACTTGATTAAATCAGCCTAGGCCTGCACAGCAAGACCACCCTGGCTTGGTTCTGGTGAGCATTAGAAGGTCCTGGCTCTCCTATTGTCAAAAGCTGTGATAATTTTTTTTTTTCCTGACATTTCAGTTATCTGGAAAATTCAAAAAGGTCTCTCTCTCTCTCTCTTTCTCTGTATATATATACATCAAGGTAGGGTTTCACTCTAGCCCAAACTAACCTGGAATTTACTATGCAATCTTAGGGTAGCCTCGAACTCATGGTGATCCTCCTACCTCTGCCTCCCAAGTGCTGGTACCAAAGGTATTCACAACCAAGCCCAGCTGAGGTCAATATTTTTGCAGTCTGGTTTAAGCAGAGTCCTCTATCTTATTCTGTCTCTGCAGCCCCTTATTTTTTTTGCTCTTTATGTTGTCTTTCTCTCTTTTCCTTCACTTTGCCACCTTTACTTCAAAAATTTTCATTCTACAATAATAGCTGGAAAGGACATGAACTTCATTTGAAGTTTTGTTGGTGTTGTTGCTTTCGGTCATGTCACTATTCTTTATTAGAAGTATTAGGAAAGACGCTGCTTTACTCAGTTCTTCCTTATTCCATTTGAAATACTCTCTTTGCATTCAAGGAGTTAGAACAAAGTATGAGCAGGGTCCTTGTGCTTGAGAACATTGCATTCACATGTATACTCTAGCATATACACCTCTCAGCTGCACACTGTGTACATCAGAACTTCCTTTGTTCTACTGCTGCCATATGTTTTTCATGACTGCTTACTTCTATCACACGTAACTCTCCTAAGGGAAAAGATATGTAATCAAGAAAGGGAATTTTGGTTCAAGACTGAATGTAGAAGTTTTATCTATTTATCTGTCTTTGGCCATAAATTTCACAATTTTCTTGGTTCTGGGATGATTAACTCATTTTTTATTTCAATACAGGTTAATTGCATTTACTCTACGTTTACAATTCTTCTACATGCCTTATGAAGAAAAATAAATATAAGAAAAAGAACCCCAAGCCATATTAGTAAAATGTGCAATAATAATAGGAGAAATCTAAATTACAAGTGGCCTAAGGGTTCTGAAAAGGAATGGATTTGTATAAATTCATGAATTCTAGTAATTAAAAAGTACAATCCTGCATTAGTTATTCAGCATGTCCTCTGCAGAGCATACGAGAGTGAGTAAGACAAACATTGTCCTTCAACAGGCATATGTGGGAGAAATGAGGCCTGAGTTGCATTTTGAATGACGGGTACGTCTAATAATCTCACTCAAGGTTGGAATATCACTACTGTTAGAGACTGGAGTATGATAAAAGATACTGTAATGTGAGGGAACATTTTAGGAATAAAAGATTTAAAAAAAACATTTATATGGAGGGAGAAATTTAATTTTTTTCCAGATGGGTCACACACATATAATTCATACATGCAAGTAATTACATACATGTACTTATGCATGTGGTTTTGGGTCTATAAGAAGTGTAAAATTTTCCCCTAGGAAACAATTTATCTGATTAATAGTGTGCTAGAGAATTGATTTTACCAAGCTCTATGTGATTCTAGTATTTTGTTCTGTGTCTTTATTATAATTACTCTATAGATACAGAAGAAAGTATATTAAGTTCTACCTTTTTTGGACTTAATGAGGCCTACCACCTGAACATGATACAGCTTCAGGTCTCTTGATTTGCTTTGAGGTAGCACTAGCTATCTTTACTTTTCTTCTGTTTATCATAATTTTGGAAAGAAAAATAGAGAAAGCATCCTCTTTTATGCCATTTATAACATGGAATTGAAACTTTGATTTAATATAGCCAGTCTCAGAAGGACATTCCAAACAAAAAATGTAAAAATGTAATTTTATTTAACCTGAAAGCCTTGGGGAAGGTGATTTATCTCTTGAAAAATTTTCCACATTAATTATCATAGTTTTTTATATAGGATATTGTATTTTTGAATTAACCACTTGAACACTGTCATTCATACCTTATAAATTAAGACTGTTAATCATCCAAGTACATGATCAAAACTATTTAAAAATTTAAAAAATCTGGGGTAGAAAGATTGTTCTGTGGTTATGATGCCTGCCTGCAAAGGTTTGATTCCTCAGTACCCATGTAAAGGCAGATGTACAAAATGGCACATGCATCTGGAGTTTGTTTGCATCACCTGGAGATCCTGGAGTGTCCATTTTCTCTCTCTTTCTCTCTCTCTCTTTACTAATGAATACATAAAATACTTTTAAAAGTTAAAAAATCTTCATTTTGAAAAAAATAAACTTTCTGGTCTATTCCCACCTTAACACCATTTTGCTTTAGGGGATAATCTCTTTGTTTCTGTTATGTTCTGCTACATTGACTCTATTTTTATATTACCGATCTTTCATTATGCATACTCTCTGCCCTCTTTTTTATTCCTGTTTTTTTCACATGGTGCTTTCTCTCATTCCTTCTCATCTCCCTGAAAAAGTTTCCCCAAACTGTCTTACGAACTATTACAATTACAATCTTAGTGTCAAGGAGATGACTAGCACATCTTGTAGATTATCATAATCTGATCAATTTCTGCATCCCACTCCTATTACCTTTTGGATCTAGGACCACCTACAAAATTTTTTGCTCAGTTCTAGATATTTTTCTTCCTATTTCCCGTTAAAAATATTTTATTTCTATTTATTTATTTGTTATTGAATGCTGTTTTATAGATCACATTGAATTAAACACACTCTCATTTCCCCTCAACTTATTCTTAGGGAGGTGAATGACTTTGATTGTTGAGGTATCTTCCATTCTTGGTACCTTATGCAATTGTAGTTAGATAGTGGCTATGACTGGAGTTGTCTCTAATTCATTTGCTCTCTTGTGTTTGGCAGCAATGCTAGGAAGTTGGATATGGCTGAAACAAGGATTGTTGAAACCTCTGTGTTTCCAGCATCACTGGTTTGATAAAGCTGGATATTTTATAGGATATTATAGGACCCTATGAGAGGGCAAGGCATAAGTCATATTACTTCATATGACCTAAACTCAAAAGTTGTGTTGCAAGATTCATGTCACTATTGGCTGTAACAGCAACAGGGGTTGACTCAGTTTTATAGCATGTGTAGATTCACTTATTGTCTCTCTCTTTTTTTTTTAATTTTGTATTTTTGAGGTAGGGTTATACTCTTGCCCAGGCTGACCTGGAAATCAGTATGTATTCTCTGGGTGGTCTCAAACTCATGGCAATCCTCCTGTCTCTGCCTCTCAAATGCACCACCATTCCCAGGTTCAGATTAACTTCTTTTTTTTTAAAGGTGAAGAAAAAGAGGTTATTTTTCAAAAAAATATATTTTATTTATTTATTTATTTGAAAGAGAGAGAGAGAGAATGGGTGTTCCAGGGCTTCCAGCCATTGCAAACGAACTACAGACACATGTGCCCCCTTGTATATCTGGCTTACATGGGTCCCTGGGAAATCAAACCACGGTCCTTTGGATTTTCAGGCAAATGCCTTAACCACAAAGCCATTGCTCCAGCCCCAGATTCACTTCTTGATGTGGATTTGCAGCATTCAGTGAGACCATGTTTGATGGTAGATGTTGTTGCTTCCTTGTTGTGAAACACAATGGACTACAGTAGATCAAGATGTGACATAGGTAGTGCATATCCACCTACTAGCCAACCCATTAAAGATTAATCCGTCTATAAGTCAAACTCAACTTACTGTTCTCTAAGAACCAATAAATTGTCTTTCCCCTTTTGTGTTATGTTAGTTTATGTTCTGAAATAAAAGGTTTCTGTGGGTTAAAAACTATGCAAATAAACACATAACTTTCTCCAATACATGAGGAGCAAATATGCATTGTGGGTGCTTAAGAAGGACAGACATTGCCTACAATATCCTCACGATGGTCTGTAGAGCTCTTGTCTACTCTGCCAAACACACACCAGCATTTGTTTTCTGGCAAAAACCCCATGAAAACATTGATCTATTCCACATTACCACAGCCCCAGTACATGATCGTCATAATCTGCTATGTGAAGGTCACACTGATGGACTGGAGGTTTCTGTGAACAGAGATGGCATTGCCCATTCTAGACACTCCACAGTGAGTGCACTGTACCTAGGTGACATGGTAGGCTTTCTATGCATGATCCTAACCCAGCATAATGACTTCGCATTCCTATTTTAAAGAACAGATTTCTAATGTTCTGTGTCATTCATAGGCTTTTAGTAACACACTTCTACCTCCCTCAAGAACCTTCAAAACTTTGATAGTATAAAGCAATGTCTTTCATTGAACAAATTTTGTTACTTCCCCAAGACAAACTTTGTTCTACCTATACAGCTACCTATAAGCCATGTTTGCTCTTGGATTTATACTGTGAGATGCATGTGTGCTGGTTAATGTTTTATTGTATTGATAATGATAGATATTAAGATATATAATTCCATGTTTTAAGTTAAGTCAGATATATATTTCTTCCATAATGATATGCTAGAAGGAGAATGATTTTCACTCAAAAATAATCAATTCATGATAGTTTTTGGGATTTAAGAAACAGCCTTTGCCAGTGCTTGAAAATTTAGATGAAGACATTTCCCAAATCATTGAGGAGGGATGGATAGCAGTCCTCTTCACATGTGATACAATGAACAAGAAATAAAATAGCAATATCAAGGCTGCTAATATGAATTCTATAAAATATACTTATAGTCTTGTTTGTCAAGAAAAGTAAAGGAGATTATAAGTTACTAATCTTAACATGAGATTGGATGAAGTTTCAACAAATACCACTTTATTTTCAACTTTTCTTTGTGTGTATATTTCCATTTATAATGATAGTTACTTGATTCAACATTGAAAATTGAAAATATGCTACTCAGTGAGTACTACAAGAAAAAGAAGCACACAGTGCATTGACCTACATGGTGGCAATTTGCCCTTCATACTCTTGTGTCTATCTCTCAGTAAGTAGGCATTAAAAAGAGCCCACATTTGTGACACAATAAGATCTCTTGTGATTGCTAGATTTCAGCTAATGGGAATGTTATGCCCAATGGAGAAAAGTACACCATATGTCTTTGAATAATGGTCATTGAGCAATAATATAAATTATATATTAACAATTTTATTTCCAGACAAAAATCCCAAAATCATTATAGGTCCATTCCTTTATTAATTTATCAGAAATTGAGCAAAGGATTAGTTGTCTAATTAGCTAAATACATGTGAGGAATGGATGCCTGTAGTTCCTAACATATCTCCTGTCATTATTGATAACTCTGTGTGCCTTTTATTCAGATATCTGTTTCCTGATAATAATTCCAGTATAAGTTAATCATATACATAGGATGCACAGTTTGGGGGATGAACCTTCATTTGTGATCATGGACACTTCAAACTGAAAGCCACTTCCTGATTCCATTTCCATTATTTATTCTTCCTAATTAAGAAAGCCCAACCGTACCCAAAGGGCCAGTTACAGGAAGATGGCTAACAATACTTCCTTTAAGTTGAGATAACTCTTACAGCCAGATTTAGTCAGCCATTTTTTTTTTTTCTGGGCCTATCCTCCTAAATGTTTCTAAGGCATTCTAAACTCAATATGCTTAACTGCAAACTTGATAAAGAATCATTTTATATGGCTTCTCTCTGTAAATGGTCCCATTATACAGTCCAATTTATATAACCTGGAACATAGAAGTTACTCAGATATTACAGTTAAGTATGTGAGTCTAAATTTTGCTCACATTTCTGTATAAACCTCCATTTACTCAATTTGTTTTTCTTCCTATTTCCAATACTTTTTCTAAGCTATAATATTGTCTTTCTAGGACTTTTATGTTAGCCATCTTATTAGCCTACTTTGATATTTTCCCCATTTGCACATATTTTCCATATTCTGGCCAACATTAGCTTCAAATGATAATTTGAATGATATTCCTAGCATAAAATCATTCAAATTATCTTTTTCTTAAACTCTACATGGCATTTAACTTAGCCTTCAAGAACTAGTATTACCTACTTCCTGCCTGCCTCCTTAGCACCATGACTTAGTGTAATGTACACTTCCTCTTTCTGCCTGAGTTACTGCTCACCATCCTTTGCATCTCAATGGAAAAACATGCTTTGGTGGTATGCTAATATGATAAGCATGATATGCTTTGTCTACTGTGAGCCATGGGTTTCAAAATGGCTCAGTGATCATTTCTTTCTGAAGTTTTCCTTTGGATTCTTTATTCAGATTTAACAAATCTCTACCATTCAGAGAGGCATGCACTTCAAATTCAGGACATTGGCTCTTACAGTTTTCCAGTAGGTCTGATGCTTGACAATGCTTTGCTTTTATCAGAATAAGTACTCAGTAAGTTCACAGGCAGTGTTTTCATTTGTCCAGCATTGTATTCTCAGTACCTCAAATGTATTTGACCCATACTAATCATTCAGTGAGGATATGTTAGATGGATAAATGTGTCCATCCATGAATCAAAAGGCATAAAGCATCAGAGATTAATATGAATATGTTATATTTCAGATATAAGAATATTTTATATTTCAGAAAGAGGGTACAGAACAGTGAAAACATGGATGTTACTAGTATAGAAAAGTAATTGTTGGGTTTCTGCTTCATTGTGTTTCAAAGGAATAGCTTATTCCAATGAGGATATTCCTGATTGCCAAGGATGGTACGTAGTCAAAGGGCTTGGACTGTTTTGAAGCTGTGTTATGAAAACTTAGAGTGGGGAATAATATGAGGAAGAAATACAGCTGGCCAGAGCCAGTTGGCAGTAATGAGGTAAGGAGTGATTGCCAACTACTGCACTTTTCAGTGAGACAAGAATGTGATCAAAACGATTAAAACCTCAGGGATCACACATCAAGTCAGTGCACTTGCCAGCCAGCAATCAAATCTTCATCCAATGTACCAGAAAATCACTGGCAGGAAACCAAAGCCAATTTGTATTTGGTTATGAAGTGTCTTAGCTGTTAGCAACTTTAGGAGCACGATGCTTCATCTGTCGACTGTCCCAGACAGGTTCTTGAAGAGTCTGAACAAAGGCCTCTTTCAAATTGAGTAAGTACTGCAAGAGAAAGATGACACTAGATTTTCTTGGCCCACCTTGGTGTGAGGAACTATATGATGTTCTATGGGGTGTGTGTGTATCAAGGGAGGAACATTGAGGCCTTCTTCAGTGGGCTATGTTGTTTAGCATTTAACTGTCTAAGCTTCCCTAGCAACCTGAAATTGAATAATGATCTTGCTAAGGGCTTGAAGTCTACAATGCATTGTAGGTGGTTTCATACATTATTTAATGTTCAGAACAAATCTGGAGGACAGATATTACTATCTCTTCTGAGAAGATTAGCAAAAAGTGGCATGAGAGGTTATGAAACTTTTCTGAGGTGTGAATTGGATGCCGTCTGTGCTACATAAAGTCAATGTGTAAATCACAGCAAGATCAACCTCCAGCCTCTTTGCCAAGTGAAAACATAAGCTATGCTGTACGCTTGGTTGAACCCTTGGGGGGCATAATCTCAAAACAGTGTCTTGATATATTATGTGATACTTTATATTTTCAAATTAACTGTGTGGCATGCCCAGAGAAAAGAAGTAGACTAAGCATTTGAGTCATGTAGGATTTATTTACACTGATTTCCATAAATGCAAGTGAAGCAGATGCCTACACCTTAGCTACTGTTATTACAGTGCCATTGGTGGAGGCCTGGCTGGAATTACACAGTTACCTCATTTGGCCTTTTGACTAGGCAGCTACTCATGAACCCTGAGTTTGTCTGCAAAGAATAAACAGGATGAAAGGTCACTGATAATAATTATCAGCCCTGGGAGCATGGGTGATTCTTCTTAGACATTTCTGATTTGGAGAAAAGGCAAGAATGTATGCCTACATGTTCACCAAAACACAGTTATCTTGAGATTGGACTCAAAGCTCCCATTATTACATCATCAGTACATGACAGCAATTTGAGGAATGGTGACAGTGAGATGAATCCTGGTTTTAAAAAGAAATGATTCTAGATACAAGACGCATACAGAAAATTTGGCAACTCTATATAAAATTACTGTTATTTTGTGCACTGCACCACAGAGCTCGGGTTCCAGAAGGCTGTGTCACCTCACACCTTTGGCCTCTGCATGTAGGATTCTCAATGACAACTGACTGGAAGAGGTTAGGAAATTGTTCACACTGGGATGGGCTACTCCTCCTTTGTCTTCTTCTCTGCATTCTCCGCCTCCACCTCCACCCTCTACTCTTCCTCCACTGTCTTTGCTGCCTCCTCTTCTCTATTTCCTTATCTTGCTGTTAAGCCTCCTCTCCTTCCTCCATTGGTTCTTTGTACCCCAACTCCTCTTCCTCCCCACCTCCTGTTATTCAACTTCTTCATCCTCTGTCTCTATCTCCTCTTGCTACATTATATAATCTAATATTTTTTGTTAATTTTGTATCATCTTGGCTCCATGAAGTAAAGCATACCTTGTTAACCTTCTGAGGTGCCCTAAATGTCCATATCCTATAATCTTCATACACAGAGAACCCTTATTTACTTCTCTCCATTGATGGCGTTTAATCTCATATACCATCCACACTTGAAATCTTGGAAAATGAATGACATTATACTTCATGGATTTGTGTATGAACTAAAGGCATGTCCTTTATTACTAACATTTTATTGACAATTTCCTTATCTATACACAATGTACCCTGATCATAATCTCCTCTCACAACCTTTCTTTGTTCCCCCTCCCCTACACCTTTCACTGAACCTTTTCTTTTTTTTTTTCTTTTCAGCTAATCCCATACTGATGTAATTTCTTCTTTGGAGACATATTGTATAGGTTTTGTACAGGTAACAGCAGCCACTGTGAGGTCATAAATGCAACAATGGCTTTCAATCTGGAAAGAAGTGTTCCAATGTATTTCTACCATCCTGTTGCTCTTACAGTCTTTTCACCCTTGTCTTATTCAATGTTCCCTGAGGAAAGGCCTGTGCTTTTCCATCACTGAAGCATTTACTTTAGTTGCCCCATCTTCTGAGTGCTGTATAACCCACAATGGTATTTTTTTTTTCTTTGAGAAGTGTGAGCAAAACTTATTGGTGACACCAATCCCCATGTAATGACAATTGATGAATGCATGAATTCTTACCTGGTGTGTGTGCACTTTATATATTCATTTGTACTTTTTCATATGCATTAAAAGAGCATCAGCCATCTGTTATGAGACAGAAAGGGATTGTTTATGCATAGGATAGAACAGTATCTTTGACATAACACAGCAGAAATATCCACATATCCTATACAATTCATTGTAGGGCCTTCATCTTCCTTGAGAAGGAAGCAGGTGAAGACAGAGAGGCTTTCACTATGCACTTGACTTTAAGTCTCTAATGCCATTCATGACAACCTTTTCAGGCAGTGGGCTCCCTTGGCATCTGAGGAAATATCATTGGTACCAGGCTGCTATATGGTCATCTCAAGGCAAGGCATCTGCTGTGTGTTGTGGAAGAAATAAGAAAGGTTCAGCATCTTCCATTAGTGTGTGCACAGACATTGAACTCTACAACAATGCCTGTCAGAAGAAGCATATCCATCCCATTATCAACATGACACAGAGAAAGGATTCCTTGTGATTCCAGTAAGGTCACAGTGAACTGGTCATCATCTGTACACCCTCAAGGTATGATGATAATAATGGGGGGAAAGGCTTTTGCGAAGATGGATTTTACATTCTGATAAAATTAACATTTAAAAAGAACACACTATCTATGAGACATTCCTATTTCTATTACTCTCTTACAAATTGCTGGTTGTTAGTATACTTATATATAAATGCTTTTTTCCTTCCAAAAATTATTCTGTTCTCTACGATTATTCCCATATCCCATACTGCAATGTTGAAGGAGATGCCTGTTGCTAGGGAGAGATTATGATGTCAGAAGCAGAAGATAATTATTTCATTATGTGATTAAACAAAAGGGAAGGGAAAGCAGGTGCTTATCTATGATTCTGCAGATACATACCTGTCAATTTTTTTGCTAATCTTGGAAATAATATTAATCATCAGGAAACTTCTAGACTACAGGGATGGTTAGGATATGCTGTGTAACTGCACTAAAATGCATAGTTTTAATACTATACTTATAATAGAGGAAATATACTGTGAAACATGATCTACATGACTGAAAATAAGAATCTGACAACTGGCACTACCCTTTGGAGAGGCACTTAATTAAGAAAAGCTCTGTGATATGAGTTTGTTCTACCAATTTCTTCCTTTGTTTCTTTGCTTCTTTCTTTCTTTCTTTCTTTCTTTCTTTCTTTCTTTCCTTTTTCCTTTCTCTCTTTCTTTATTTCTCTTCTTTTTGATACACAGTTTCTGCTGCTATTAGTAAAATAAAAAAACATAAAAAATCATTTGAATTCCTCAAAAAACTTCTGAATAAGAATAAGTCTGAAAGCTGAGATACCATTTTTTTGTCCTTTGTTAACCCACCCCTCCATTTCACCCCGTATTGTTTTCCATTTTCTACTTTGAACATAGGAAATATTGGTTGAAAAGATGGCCATATGGTTAAGAATATTTCCAATACAAGCCTGAGGGCCCAAGAAGACATGAGAGACTGCTCAAGTTCATTCCCCAGTACCCATATAATCCATTAGGTATGGCAATGCCCATGTGTAACACCAGTCCTGTGGGAGCAGTGACTGTTGAATCTCGGATTAGTGGAAGAGAGGGGGAGAACAATAACTGGAATCAGTGGGTCTTTGGCCCAAGAGAGAATGGGAAGAAAGTTTATGCAGGGCCACTGCTATTCCCCTCCAGCTACCCCAAGCAAGGGCAGAATGCACAGGAAACTACATGGGAATACATATATATATATGATGCAACACACACACACACACACAGAGAGAGAGAGAGAGAGAGAGAGAGAGAGAGAGAGAGAGAGAGAGAACCACATCATGTACCTCCAAGAACAAAAGTAGGATATATACTTTGAATTAAATCTAGTACGAGATATTCCAGAGCCTGCATTTTAAAATGGACCAATATGTTCTGGGTACACTGCAGCTGAGAGTAAATTTATATTAAGAGAAGCAAGTCATTGGTTCATCTGACAATTAGATTAGATTATATCTTATGTGGAAGATCTCATCCTAAAAGAAATTATCAGTGTCTCACCCTAATTCTAGCTTTTCAGCAGAACCAATTTTAACCTACCTTTTCCTGACCAAGATATATCTACAACACAACAGGAATATCATTGCTCTTTCCCTTAAATTCTGTTTCTAAACCCTATAATTTTTTTTTGGTTTTAAAGTATCTCCCATCCCCATAACCAGAAGACCTTATAAATGAAAGAATTTTACATTTGCTAAGATAACTGCCAAAAGAAATGTATTTTTATTTTATTTTTTATTGCTCTAAAGAATTGTTTTCTGAGACAGAGTCTTACCCTAGCCCAGATCAACCTGGAGGCCCAATCAGTAGTCCAGGCTGAACTCAAACCCATGGTAATCCTCCTACCTCAGCCTTTTGAGTGCTTGGATAATAGGTATGAGCTAAAACTACCAGCTCATTTTTAACACTACGGACCAATTTCTTCTTCTTTTTTTTTTCTTTATTTCTTTTTTTGACTTTTTGGTGGAACTTTCATTTTTACTTTCTCACTGTCTTGATGTATTCTCTTGATACTTTTTTTTAGAAATAATAATCAAAATATTCAGGACTTTATATGGGCCCTTTACCTTCTGTTTTTCTCACAGTGCACACTACCTAGATAATGACATTTACACACTGCTTATTCTAACCACCCTCTATTGGTTCAAATCTCATAGATCTTCTATCAGTATCCTAAACTTCACCAAAATCTGACTTTATATTATCAAAAGTATTTAAATATCATATATGTAGTTGCTATGCAGTTTTAGTTCAACAATACTTAATTAACTAATGGGGCTGGGGAAAGGCTCACTGGGCAAAGCACAATTTTCTGAAACAGAACTTCTTCTATGAGCCTAACCACTACTCAGCATCTTCACACTGACATCCAGCCTGATGACCTGAACCTGTTTCCTCCTAACAACTCACCTTTCATGAATATTGTCTGATTGCATCGTTACACTTTCCCATTTGTATCTCTTACCCACCTTTGGATAGCATCTTTTCTCTCAGTGTGCAACTCTGCTTGATCTTCCTTTACCTGCTCTGCAGTTATTTCATCTAAATGTTGAAATGTGCTGTTACATTCTTCTGTTGCAGCCTTTCAGAGCCCAACAGACTGTTCACGACATTCAAGGGCATAGTCAATTTTCCATCATTACCACTAACCAAATCTTAAACCAGCTAAGCCAGAAAACAACCAAATTCTAAGCCTATTTCAGAGCAGCAAAGAATAATCACCTTTTGAAGTGAGCTTTTCTTTTATTTACCCATCCCCCTTGGCTTAGAGTTTTGTTCTCAAGCATAACATGATTCCATGTTGGAGCAAAGAATGTGTTGGCCCTGTAACCAAGGCAACCTTGAAGTAGAACATTATATGACAGCCTTATAGAAGGAGGAAGGGAGGGTCACAAGACCCTTATCTGAGATTCTAGTACTCATCCCAGGTATAACTGATCCTGGAAAAAGCTAGATTATACAGGAAGTAGAAAGTTAACTGGAAGAGGACTTCATGATGCAGCTACATGAGGTCACTATCTAAAATGGAGTGAGACTTCATGGTGGTGCACCTGCCTTACAGCCACCTACACTTTTAGAAGTAACCCATCACGTGTGTTCTGTAAGTAATCCCATTAATTTCTTTAGTTCACCAAAAGTGTATTTTGATTCAATCATTTTTTGTCTGTCCTCTGTGCCCTATCTGGGGTGATTAGATGTGTGTTCAGATTACTATAATCCAGGGAAAATTTTTATGCAACAAATGTCAAGTTATATAATCATGTAAGGAATCATGAATATTGTCCATTCTGAAATAGTTAAGTTCCTCATCTCCCACAAGTTACTGGATATAAGATTGAAAATAAAAGGAGTTTGTCTTAATCCAAATACAGACACCAGAAACACAAACCAGGTCTGTACAGTGAAGAAGCTTGCAGGATAACACATTGAAAATGTAATTGTGCATAAATCAGGCACAAAGTAGAGACCACAAATTCTGTACTTGGCAAGGTTTTGTTTCCTTTGCATAATTCTTTCATTTTCATCTTGCTGTTTCCATTCTCTTATAGAAATAGCTACATAAAACAAAGGCATAAACTGTGTGCAATTAAAATGGGAAAATAGCTGAAAGCAATATATTGATAATTATGTTAAAATCTATACAGCAAGACTTCTTGCAATGTGAAGGATCTCACCTGTCACGTGCTGGCATCAGCATCTCCACTATCCCCAATATCTGAAAGTTTGTTTTAGGCACCTCCTTTCACAGGGAACAAAGTTCAACTTTTAAGTGAATAAGAGTGTAGGTATGTCCTATAGGAAAAACACTTGGACATCTGGAAGTTTTATGGATTTCCTCATAGGTAATAAATCAATGGGAGACAGAGAGGGTTCGGTGTATAGACTAAAACTGTTGCTAAATGAGTGTCCCCATTTGTAGGTTTGAGGGAGGTTGATGAATGGACTCAACAGCATTTGTGGCCATGCTTGTGTGTGGAGACCTGTTCTATCTTTCGACTCTTAACTGTAATTGGCTTTGTGTGAGAAGAGAGTAGAATGTCTTTACTTCCAGAGAAATAGACAAACACAACCAGCTTCAGGGACATTTGTCTTGGCCTTCCAAAATGCTGCTTAACTCATGTCACCTGACCCATGAAGCACAGATATGCATGGTCTTGTAGTTACTAACAATCAATTTAAAAATTAAAGCTTTAACTCTCATTTCTATTCCTTGAAATGCTGCATTGTAGCTGAACATTTATTGTCATGATGCTAAAATTATTAAAATGACGTGGGCTTAGATACTTTCTGGTTACTCTGAAAAAAGTACCTTACAGAAGCAACTTAAGGAGGGAAAGGGATTCATTTTTCAAAACTTGGGAGTGAAGATTAGCGGCAGCTATGCCAGTGTACTAGGAACATGAAGAAGGGTCATCACCTTGGAAGGCAGGAAGCATAGGGCAACAAGAAATGGCACAGGGCTGCAAAACCTCAAGCTCCATCCCTAGTGACTCATTCCCTTCAGCAAAGCTCTACCTGCACAAAGGTCCCACCAGCTTCCCAAACAGCCCCACCAGCTGCCCTGTGCTAGGAGCCAGTGTTCAAATACATGAGCATATGGGGGACGTTTTTACATTCAAACCAATTCAGGGAGCTAGGCATGTAGCTCAGGGGTAGTGCTCTTGTTTGAAAATCATTACTGAAGTGCTACACTTCATACCAAGAAAGAAAAAAAATAAACAAATAAGGTGAGGGGCAAAATAGCATAGTTTTGCTGAGCAAGACTGTGTTGCAGTTCTTGGACTAAAAATACCAGGGAGATATTAGCTCAGTAACTGACCAGTTTAAGAAACATTCTTTGTGCCTCAGTGTTTCTGTTTGTAAAATGTTAATGATAATATCACTAACAGATGAAATTGTAGAAAGATTAAATTGGACAACAAAAACACTTGCTATGAGAAATGAACTGAAGACAACAGAAAAAGAAATAACGAAGACTTGGATGCTCTTGTAACTCATGGTACATGATAATGGATGAAATGTTTTATTCACCTCCAATTTGGGACTAGTAACTTGATCCTTGTCATTCTTATTTTTTGTCATTGTGTCTACCTAAAAGACAGGAATCCTGTGTCATGCCTTATAAGGGATTATACAAGGAACCAATGATATTATTTTAGCAAAAAAAAACAGAGGATTAAATTTACCATCATATATCTTAAATTCTTTTAATTGTAAATAAATCAGACAAAAATTATTACAAAGTAGTATTCACAGTCATTAATTTGTGGTTTGATTCTTGTTTCTCTCTTTTAAGATGGAGTGGGAAATTTGGGGAAAGAAAATTCAGATTATAATCATATAGATAGATTTGTTTTGTTTTGTTTTCTTTGTTGGTTTTGAGATAGGATCTTGCTTTACAAGGGTACTAGGGAATTGAACCTGGGTGGTTAGGCTTTGAAGGCAAACACCTTAGCTATTAAGCCATTCCTCCATATATATACATATATCCACACACACACACACACACACACACACACACACACACACATATATATATATAAAATGTGTGAATTGATCTGTGACAGTGAAAAAAAATAAAATGGATATAACATATGTGACGTAGTGAGGCACTGTGCAGAAGCTGTTGGATAATTTGAGACGCTAACAGCATCGGTTACTGTCTCATTGCTGTGACAAAATTTTCTGGACAAAAAAAATAATAATAAAATTCTGAAGCAGCTTATGGAAGAAAACAAGTTTGACTTGGCTTAAAATTCCAGACTGTAGAGTCTGCCATGCTGAGGAAGGCCTGGAAGGTTGGCATGAGAAGCAAATATAACACTAATGCATAGTCAGGAAACAGACAGAAACCAGAACATGGAAACTGTGGGGAACTGAGCAATAACACTTCAAGGTCCACTTCCTATGACAGTCATCTTCCAGCACGTCTCCACCTTTAAAAGGGTCTACAACCTTCACAAACTGTCCTACTAGCTGGGGACAAAGCATTCAAATACATGAGCCCATGAGAAGCATTTTCCATTCAAACCACCACAGAACCCAGTCTTGTTTACACCACTGTGGACTGAACCTTATATAGCATATAATTGAGAAGATACAATTCTGAAGTGCTGTATTTTAAATAATACATTCATAAAAAGTGTGTTATTTCTCAGTTCCCTATGAACCATTTTCTAGTTTGTTCTAACAGTGTTTCTCAACCCCAGGAAGCTTCTTTTGTCTTTGTACTTACCTAATAATGCTACATTTCTTCTAGCATTTGTAGAATTCAGCAGAGTGCATGCACAGAAAGATTAAAAAAAAAAAAACTCTAGTCCAGGGATCCCTGCATATAATTATTGTTAAAGTTCATTACAGTGGCAATGGAGAGAAATAGAGCATTCATAATTTGGTTAAGGAGGAAGTTGAACATCAAAGCCGACTGCTACAGTGCAATGCAGTGTGGAGAGAACATGCTTTGCTCTGCTCTGGATCAGATGGTGCACCAGTCAACAAAGTCATATGTAAGCACTGCATGGTGGGGACCCAGGTCAGGAAATGGCTATTGCAGCAAGATTTGCCCTCCCCGCATGGGTGCCAAATCACAGAAACAAAATCTATGAAATTAGATAGTTTTTGAGATTGGTGTGTGTGTGTGTGTGTGTGTGTGTGTGTGTGTGTGTGTGTCTATGTGTAGTCCTTTGCATCCAGTGTTTCATACAGCCCTCTACATCCAAAGTTGACTATGTCTGTGTCTGGAGTCAAATCTTTGGAGCTGGAGCAATTTTACCTGAAGGCCCTTGCTTAAATTCATCATGTCAGAGCTCACTGGCATGAAAAGCAGAGGATCCTCCAATAAGTGTATAATAATCAATAAAAGCAGTAATAAAAATTAGTCATTATTTCATAATACAAAACCACATCCAACTAAACCCAAAATACAAGCAATTTTCTTAATCCTGGCATAAGGGTATGTTGTAGAAATGGGATAACAGAGCCCTCTTGATAGATACTTTGTGATCAATGAAAATGTTCACAATTTCGAGAGGTAGAGATCATTTTCTGGAACTTTGAGTTAGTAAAAGCAACAAAAATAACAATAATAATAGAGGACAGAAGGACCACTAAAGCCTCAGGTTCACTGAGATGAACTTCCAGATCAGGCACAGTAATGGAGAAAGGGATATTTATTGAAGCTTACAGATCCAGGGGAAGTTCGCTAATTGCAGGTCCAAGCAGAGAGAGAGAATCCACAAGCTAAAAGCCATACCATACAGCACACTTCAGGAACTCCAGGTAGGCACTCTTTGCATAACATTAGATTGGAATTTCAAACCCACCACCACACCTTAGGGCTGGATCCAGCCCAGTGACACCTGCTTCCGCCAGGTGGCTGCAGACCTAAACTACAAACTGTAAAGAAACACTGAACATATTGGGGGTCATCTATCCAAACTACCTCAACCAACATGAACAGAAAGTGTTTTTTTGTGTTTTCTAGACAGGCCAGCACATATAAGCCTACCTTTGCTACTTGTCCAATCACATGTCCCTTACTATGCCTTCAGTTGAGCAATTGTGGAACCATCTTTTACGACGAGTTATTTTACAAACAGCCAATTGGAATGACTCTGGCCTTTTTTCCTTATAGTCTTTCCATTTCTGCTATCAAATTCATAGTTTCGTTTCTTGAATTTCCTGAAATATCATTTTAAATCCTACTTTATCACTTGAAAATTAAAACTTGAATATTTCAATCAATTATTATATCACATCAGGAACAAGTTTAAGATGGAGGTAGATTTATCAAAACCAGATGTCTGCTTCTTGTGTTGCTTTCTTTTGAGAAGGTGAGTGTGGCAGTCATGTCTTTGGATCCTTGGCATGACATGGGGACTGTGGCTTGAGTACTCAATCACATGATTTGAGTACTGAAAATAGCAGTTAGATGCCACTCTTTATTGTGTTAGCAACCTATAGAGAAGGTGGAATTATTTTATCTACCAAAGTTGAGCTTCCCAAAGATATAACTACATATGAGTGTGCATGTGTATAGTTTGTGTAGTGTGGTGCATGTGTGTTCCTATGCATTCTCACTGAGCATGTGGATTCCATAGGATAATCTTTTGCATCCTCCTCCATCATTAATCTGAGTGTTTCCTTGAGATAGTCTCTCACTGAACCTGGAGCGCCTGTTTTCATGCAGACAGGCTGAGCAGGGTGCCTCAGTGATTCTCTGCTTTCCCCATTCCACAGGACTTGCCATGTACATGGCCATAACAAGCCGCCTACCTGACTGCTCACAGTGAATCGGCACCTCTCAGCCACTCATGCTTGTTTAGCAAGTTCTCTTACCTGCAGAGCCATCTCCCCATCTCCCTTACCAGGAAGTAAATTTTAAATGGATCCAAAACCTTCAAAATTTTATGACACTTTTACTGGAAAAAATATACTTTTCATATTAAAACATTTCCTCTGTGAACAAATGGAGAATTTTCTTTAGCATGTTTATGTTTGGAATTTCACAGCGCAAACAAAATAGTTTATCAGTTGTGACCACAGAAGACCAATGACAATTCTGCCTGGAAAAAGGACTCTATATGCCAAATGACAGTGTCTAACCATGCCACGAAGCTTTCAGGATCTACAAAATTCTATCTCAACTGAGGGCAATTTAACACTTTAAATACAAAAAGCACCTAGGCTTTGCTTTCCCACCAGTAGCTCTCCACAAGGGGGAGAGCTCAAAGTGTATTTTAATGGTCATTGTTTTTTCTCAGCCCATATTAGCTCTCAGAGAAGACTGACTAATGAGCAACTTTTCAATAAATATTTATAAACACATCTACAAGGGCCTCTTAACAGGATGGTAGGGAAATGCAAAAATATATGTGTATTTGCCTTGTAGAATTGTGTGGATTATCAAGGTACAAGTAATGTTTTAAAGACTTAGGCAATAAGCAATGCCTAGAAGTTGGTGTAAGAAAGATATACTGTAGATATGCAGAAAGGATGGGCATGTCTCCCCCAATGCAAACAATGTGTTTGGCAGGATGAATATTTTCATTGGTCTCATTTGGATTGCATCTCATCGGCATATTAGGTACTTTTCATTACTGTGGGCAAATACCTGACAGAAACAAATTAAAGGAGGAAAGGTTATTTTGGATCAGTTTCAGAGGATTCAGTCCTTAATAGCCATTCGTAGCTCAGGCAGAGCATGACACACAAGCGGATGGAAATCCTATGCCAAGGATTTTTCTAGATGGTTTTCACTGGCCTGTGCAGTGCCTGGGAAGGATAGTGCTCCTGAAGTTACTCTTTTGACTCAGAGGTTCCACTTTGAGGGTGAATGTCAAAGCACATGATTCATAGGTGTGCGGGTGCATGAGTGTGTGTGTATGTGTGCTGCCTGTATGTCTGTATGTTCACATATATGTGGGCACATTTCCTTGCAGTGTGTGTTTGCATTTGAATGTTAGGCTTTAATGTCAGGTGACTTGCTCATGGCTCTCCATATTGCTTACTGATACAGGATCTCTTATTAGAATCCAGGAGTCACCAAGTCAGCTAGTTCAGCTAAAGAGTTGCCCCAGGGCTGGAGAAATGGTTTAGTGGTTAAGTGCTTGCCTGTGAAGCCTAAGGACTCCGGTTCAAGGCTCTATTCCCCAGGACCCACGTTAGCCAGATGCATAAGGGGGCACATGCATCTGGAGTTCATTTGCAGTGTCTGGAGGCCATTTGCAGTGTCTGGAGGCCCTGGCGTGCCCATTCTCTCTCTCTCTCTCTCCCTCTTTCTCTCTCTGTCTGTCGCTCTCAAATAAATAAATAAAAAATTTAAAAAAATTAAAAAAGGAGTTGCCCCAGGGGTACCTTGTGTTTCTGTTTCTGCCTCCTGAGCAATGGAAATATTGATAGGCTACCACGCTTGGCCAGAGTTGTGTGGGTACTGGGTATTTGAATTCTAGTACTCTTGCTTACAGATAATATCACCATACCCATATCTGAGCCACATCTCCAGCACTCCCATTCTCTTTTTTATTAGAACACATGGATTAAATCAAGGTTATTTGTTTTGATAACATTAGTATCTAGATAAATATGGAATAATAACTTCAGTGTTAATAGTATCTGTAGGCCCTGGACACAAGGAAACAATAAAAGGAAGTGTTTAAAGGATGATATTGTGGTAGGATATCAATTATTTAGTAACATGTCTGTGAATATCTACCTTGAGTCAGAATTGAAGATAGATTTTTTTTCTAAGTTTTTTGTTTATTTTTATTTATTTATCAGAGAGTGACAGAGAGACAGACAGAGAAAGAGGCAGAGAGAGGGAGAGAGAGAGAGAGAATGGGCATGCCAGGGCCTCCAGCCACTGCAAAAAAAATCCAGGTGCTTGTGCCCCCTTGTGCATCTGGCTTACGTGGGTCCTGGGGAATTGAGCCTTGAAGTGGGGTCCTTGGGCTTCACAGGCTGGCGCTTAACTACTAAGCCATCTCTCCAGCCTTTTTTTTTTCTAATTTTCTGTTTATTTTTATTTATTTGTTGGAGACAGATTTTTTTTTAAATTAGGTAACAGTTGTATACAGCTTCACATTACTGGTACAAACATCCCAACAGGAAAAGCTCATGGGAGGAAGAGATTTATTTGAAGTTTCCATATCCAGGGGATGTTCTACTGATAGAAGAAGAAGTGGTCCCCTTACACAGATCAAAGCAGACAGAAGAAAAAACCACTAGCAGCACCACCAAAAGCAAGCACAAGATCATGCAGCAAAACAGCAGAGAACCCAGAGAGAACCTAGGCACTCTGTATACCTTCAGACTGGGAATCATATTCATCCCCAAACACATCTTTGGGCTAGAACCCAGGATCTCCACCCCCCCCCCCCCCTGTGACATCTTTTCAAACCAGGAAGCTGGATGTCCAAGTTACAAGCTTTAATAAAACTCCTGACTCTAGCGGGAGACACATGTTCAAACTACCATAACAGTCTTTATGGTGGCTCTGCTGAAAACCATGTTATGAATTATCAGTGCAAATAATAACAGAAATAGATGGACCCTACATGCATATGAAAGGAGAAATAACCCTACGGGTGAAGCAAAATGAGATGATTGAGAAGTATCTGTAATATGGCCTAAAATAGGAAAAGGAGAGGGGATGGAAAAATGGAGCAGATCCAGGCCCTAGAACCCTTAGGTAAATATGTCAGGACGAGAAGAGGTCATGGACAGGGGAAAGTGGCAGGAGACACTTGGTTTGGACACAGCAGATGCAACAGTCTTCACTTCAGGATCATGTGCAGATACTTCCATGTCAATCAAACTCTGACTTTAGGAAAGGAAAAGGCCAGGGCCAAGACTCAACTCTCTCCATTTCCTTGCACTTAAACACCCACATATTTGCCGGTGCTTAGTGACACACTATTCCATTTTCTGTGCCATCTGAACAGAGTCATCACTGTGTCTGAGAACCCATGTGGGGATCTCAATTACTTACTCTCAGCCTCTGCTACTTGCAATGGTCAAAGGCTTAAAACTTAACTTTTGGGTTTGACCTATGTCCTCCTGTCCACAACCACATAGATTGTCTTCATTATGTACTTTCTTGCATAGAAGAGAAATATACTGGAATCACATCTTGTCATTGCAGTGTGAGGATCAAGAAACCTCTATACACATGTGTAATATTGGGCTACAGGCCCACAACACATGTCAGAAGAGAATGATATCATTACTAATGTCTTGGTGTGTTGGTATCATACATGATCTTCTAGGCCAACACATGTCAGGTGAGATGGAATCCCCTTGCTAATGACTTCTGATGTTGCTATCATACATGATCTCTAGAATGTTGCCAAAAAAGGAACATTGGAAAATGGTAAGAACCAGCCCCAGGAGGTTTATCTTTAAAAAAATAATGACTTCATAATATTTTCTATTTGGGGATGGAGGGATGGCTTAGCAGTTAAGGTGTTTGCCTGCAAAGCCATAGGACCCTGGTTTGATTCCCCAGGACTCACATTAGCCAGATGTACAAGTGGGCGCACGCGTCTGGAGTTCATTCGCAGTGGCTGGAGGCCTTGGCGTGCCCATTCTCTCTCCCTCTTTCTCTACCAAATAGATAAATAAACATAAAATATTAAAAAAACATATTTTTCTCTTTCTTTTATGCAGTTTGCCACCAGCCATCAGATAAAAAGCAAGTGTTGAGAAGTCCCTTGCTGCTTGCCTCTAGGAACTAAGACCCATCAAAATCATGACTTACTAGCATCACAGGTAGAAGTGGGTGCAAAAGGTTGAGATGACTTTATGCCACCAGAAATACTGGTTCAGCTCCCTTCTCATTGCTGTGACAAAGCACCTGACCAAAAATAACTGATGGAGAAAAAAAGGATTTTTATTTTGGCTTACAGTCTCCAGGGGGACCTTCATGATGACAGTGGAAAGCATGGCATGAGCAGAAGCTGGACATCACCTCTGCCACAGCAGGTGGAAAACAGCAGCAGGAGAGTGAGCCAAGCTCCGGCAAGAGGGAGTTAGCTAAAACGCGCCTAAGTCCTCCTCCAACAACATGCCTCCTCCATAAGGCTCCACCTTTCAAACTGCCACCAACTGGAGACCAAGCATTAAAAACTCATGAGTTAATGGGGAGAATGTTACTTAAACCATCACATTCCCTCCCTAGCCCCCATAAATTCACAACAGTCCATGATGTAAAACATTCAGTCCAACTTTAAAAGACCCCATAATTTTTATCAATCCCAACACTGTTCAAACATATGATAGGGCAAAGTAAACAAGCACACTGCAAAATATGCCATCATATGGAAATTTTGAGCAATGTGGGATCTAAAACAGTGCAAACATATATCCTGTCCTGAAGCTCGAAGTCCAACATGTGTAATGAGTGATGAAGTCCCCAGGGGTCCAATTGCTCTCTTCCTCCTGGGATGCTCATATCCCAAGGAAGAAACTATTCTGAGCTGGCAGCACTTATAGGCAGCTGGCCAAAATCCTGGCATCTGAAAATATGCTGTGTTCTCTGCTGCAACCCATGGTTCATCCACATAGCTCCATTGGTCCTCCACATAGAATTCCAACAAGCATACCTCACAAAGTCCAGGGGCCATTTCGAGAAAACAAATTGCATTGCGAATCCAATACCTTTTCTTTTCTGCCCTCGCTATACTCTCATAATACCAGGTGGGTTACTAAATTTG
This sequence comes from Dipus sagitta, assembly GCA_036346955.1. NCBI lineage: Eukaryota > Metazoa > Chordata > Mammalia > Rodentia > Dipodidae > Dipus > Dipus sagitta. Next base: position 71,378,146 of record CM070785.1, on the reverse strand, counting down.
TTAATTCAGAGGAGAAATAGAAAAATTTAAAGAGAAGGATACCACTTCAGTGTTCAGATCCACTACTTTTAAAAGACTCAGGATTGTTTCACTTTTCCAAAACACATGACCTGGCCCAATCTCAGTGGTGGTAATATCAAACCACTACAGCTGACTGGGTGGCCATCTCCAACCCAAAATTTTCTTTTTTTGTGCCATATCCATATGCTTACATCAGTTCATTTCTTCTAAATTCAACTCTGCTCAAGTTCTCAGTACATGGGAATTGCACAGCTAACCTCTCACACAAACTTGCTCTCACCTACCTTAGACACATTTATTTTTTCCCCCTGTCATAACAAAGCCTCTCAGTTCATTCTGCATTTAGGTGTCTCAAAGTCTGACCAAAGTGGTCCATCAAACTCTGCCTTTAGCACTACAAGATATTTCTTAGACTAAGGCTTCAAATGTTCCCACATTCCTCCTGCAAATAAGTTTTGAAAGGTCTAAAATCATATACTCGGTCTTCTACTAGCATTGAACCCACTCGAATTGTATCAATATTCTGTTGTAGTTACCTTCTCATTGTTGTAACAAAGTACCCAACCAAAAGCAGCTAATAAGAGGAAAGTTTTTTTTTTTCATTTTGTTTTTACTAGTATTATTATTTTTTAATTTTGTCTTATAGTCTGAAGGAGAAGCTCCATGAAGTCAGCGGAAGGCATCAGTGATGGGAATATGTGGATATCTCAAGCACACTGATCATTCCAAATGGTCAGCCATAAATCTGTGTAAGAATGGTTCCTGTGAATTGTTTGATATGTACCTTATAATTCACAACACTTTATAATTAAAATTCAAGTTTCTTCATATATTGATCACCATAAGGTCCAAGATATGTGGTTACATTCAAATACTTTCACAGCTCAAATAAGTCATATGTGTCCCTGACACAGGCAGCCAAGCCCCATGACATCCATACCCATACCAGGTTAACAAGTAAATAAATAAAACCAATAGTCACCATCACATTCATCCAGGCTCCACAACAAAGCCCAAAGCCAGTGAAACAAAAACTAAATCGAACCTGCAATCCACCAGAAATCTGTTTTCTCTATTTGTGTGGTTAATTTACTCCATGTTCATTGTGTGGTCAGCTTTAATCACAGTAGTTGCATTCATGTTTAAAACACTAGCAGTATTTAAGGACAAAAAATATACAGTGATTATCGTATTCCCCTTCATAAAGGTTACATACTGAGTGGAGCTGCAGGTAGACCTGTAGACCCATTTTATGTGGCAAACTTTAATTATTCTACTCCCTCACAGGACTCCACGAGTATTTAAAGTGTATTATTTTAGAATAAAGGTTTTACTTTGCCTAAGCATTAAGACTTAAAAAAAACATTTAACTTTGACATTTCATTTATAGGCATTTTAATTATCTGGATGGTTTCCTTAAATGCTAGATGTAGGCAGAGGAAATTTGTACTTATATAGAAGAAAGTGCTTCTATGACTCCCTCATTTTCATGTGTTATGAATTTTAATGCCTTATTCAGGTCAGGTTTTCATAGCAATAAAGAAAGAATACGTTGACCTTAAACTATTCTACAGTTGTAAGATTATTTTTAGTCTGTTTGCTATTTTAGACAAGAAATATATTTTGTTTATGTTGTCTTTTTCAAGAGTTCTTGAAACAGAAGTAAGAGGGCCTGGGGCATCAAAAAAAATGCCTCAAAATTTTGCTATTTTCCTCTTATTTATTTATTTATATATTTTTGTTAGATGATGAGATTAGCAATAGGACAGAATGTATCCGATTAGCTTAAAATCAGTGGACCACTGCCTGGCAGGTGAGGTTATCTTGGCTGGTAGCTGCCCCTCCCTGGAGACAACACCAGTGTCCACTTCAGTGCAGATCAGGCAAAACTGCTAACTTGTGACGTCAGGTCACAAGCCCCTAAGTACACTTCATCTCAGGGTGAAGAGTCTCCACTGCTCTCACAGACTCAAATTTTTGCTGGGTTGTTCTAAACACTTCTTATGACCTGGGTATCAACCACTGGAGGTACATTTTTTGTGAACTTTTTGACCTTATCCAAACTTAACCATTCTCTGTAGTGTTTCCTAGTCCCAATCTTATCCAATAAACAAGATCAGAATGACTAACAGGTACCCAAAGATGCTATCTCAAATGCTGTGAGTTATCTCAGACAGGGCTCAGTGGACTCAGAGATGGATAGAAAGGAAGATACCCAACCAGGACTGAGTTTGACAACATTACCAGATAACATATTCATTCACAGCTCAACAACATTTCTACTCTATTATTTTATATTTTACAGAATACAATAAGTAGATGTGGGCATCATCTATGCAGTCAAATGTTCTTATACTTAAAGTGTGGCAAGATATAGTTAGTAATGCTGACACCATAGCAGTTTCTTTATTAAGTCAACAAGAGAACACAATACCTGTGGCTGCATATGGATAACATAGATAAGAAATTAGGTTGGATATGTTTTGGTATAAGTCATCAAAATATTTTCTTTTCTGGACTACATTGGCATATTTATCTTATCTGTGTAATTTATTTTATAATTGGCAACTAACATTAATTGCTCTCCAGAATTATTATATACAAATATTATCTCTTGTGCATAAAATGTTTAAAAGCATCTTTTGAAGCTACCAGTGTCTGGTACAGGACTGAGTATGTGACAAGTCATTAAAATATACTCATGATGAATCACTCACAATGAATCTCCTGGACATTGTTCTGTGCCATGAAAACCACTGCCAACATGGCCCTATGATGACACACATGTGTCATCCCAAGGAATACATGTACTTAAACTCTTCTGCATCTTAAAATGAATTAAACTTTGCCAAATGTCATTGTTACGATGAACCCAAACCACAGCCCAAAATATTTAGGAAAATGGAGTGTGAGGAAGGTTCAGTCCCCCACCTCTTGAACTCTCTCTTTGGACCTGGAACAGCCATCTGTTGCTCTGGCAGATTTACAGTTCATTCCCACTGTGAGTGATAGGAGTAGGAAGTGAGCAGAGCTAATCAGAGCTAAGTAGTTAACGAGCAGAGGGCTAACGAGCTGGTGAGTTAACGAGCTAAGCAGAGAGCTAATGAGCTGCAGTTTTCCTCCACATGCAAGCGAATATATCTTCCAGGTGATTGTTTACCTTGAGCATTCTTAGCAGCTGTCCATAATGGCATAGCCACATCTTTGATGGTTCCCCAAGCATCTCATTTAAAGCGAATACAGCCATACCGTCAGTCCTAGATGTGTGAGCTTCTCTTGCCACCGCTGTGACCTTGAATTGAAGCCACCGTACTTTATGACTCAGTCTGATGGCCACTCCTTCATGTTATTTTGCATAAATATTATGGTCATTTACATAAAATTAATGAAAATTATCTATTGGGCAACTATTCTGCACTAATTAATAGGTATACTACTAATGATGTAGGATAGTAACAAAAATTTAAAATTAATTTCTGTCCCTCAAGAGTAGGTCATGTAATTGCGAAGAGACCTGAAGGACATTTGAAGGAACTGAGAAAATGCCATGGATGATCAACACCAGCATTCAAAGACCGGCTTCTGCTGAGTGGCGTGGCTCTGAGAGGGTTGGGACTGGTGTAGACTTGGAAGATAATGCTTTATCTGTGCTTAGAGATGAGGTTTCAAATGACTACTCAGGAAAAGCCTCATAGATAAGGAATCATAGATTGAGAAGGATCTGGATATATGAGAAAAAAAATAAGGCAGGATTATGGAGAAAACAAATAGAAACTCAGATTTCTAGAAGTGAAGTGTATTTGCAGAGTGGCCAGGGAGAACATTGCCACAAAGACGATTTGAGATCAGACTGTATGTGTGTGGGATATTAAATGCTAAGCTGAGGAATATTGAATTTTTTTATTCTCTTATATTTTCTAGCTCTTGTACTTCAAAATAGACTGCCATAAATCATCACATTGAAGCCAAATGGCAGCTGGAGCTGAGCACTTTCAAGACACTAAATAGTTGTCATTCAAGATGGCATCAGAGATCATGGATAGCAAAGTCTAATGTGCAAGTAATTTCTATAGAGTTTACAACAATCTATAGCTAGTGACTATGGTACTGATAGAGAAGCATACCCCCGAAAAAAAATTAAAAAAAAATAAAAACTCTTCAGTGCAAAGAGCAGACAACACACTGTGAACTGGAAAGCAGGAGCTGGCTTGTGCCCTGAGGTCACTTGATTGTTCTCTAGCAAATTTGTAGCAGATATGCAATGGATCTATGGAGATAAGCATACCGATGACTCTGTACTAATCTAATCTGCCTCACTCAGGAGCCGCTTACTTAGGTTGTGCTAAAGAAAATCATGAATTCCAAAATAATTATTTCCAATATCCCAGCCATTATTATAAGTATTTTACAAATAGTGGTAGGGCCAGGGTTTAACTCAGTGGTATAGTGCCGGCTAAGTATGTGGGAGGCCCGGGGTTGAATACCTCACAACACAAAATAGAATAAAATGAAATAAATAAGATAAGGTAAAATAAAACAATTAAATGAGAATAAAGATATCAAACAACTCCAGTCAATCTTTCTGCTCATAGCATTTCTACACTGGCCAAATGGCTCTGATCCAGTGAAATCTTTCTTATGAATGCATAGCAAGGATACAGTGATGTCTTAATGTGAAATCGAATGAGAATCTTTTCCAATGGTTATTGCTGCATTGGAGTTAGTCCCCTGTGTGGAGGACTGGGAAACTCTCATAGAAGGCTGTGATGTGAATTTAGGATATACGAGTATAAATACTCTATCAAGAGAATATACCAGTAACCTGTATGCTGGACCAACAAAACTATGATTTATTCTTTTTCGCATCTCTTCCTGAAAAAGCATCTCCCGCTGTGTTTTATTTTCACAGGGTTGATTAACTGAGCATGCAGGTTGAAGGACTCTGATTTTCAATGTGACAATTTATTCACAGAAAAGCAAAACAGGGTAGTGGTCACTGCTCCTACACATGTCTAATTTATCAGTACCCATATGCTATTTGAATCACTATTTATTTGATGAAGAGACATTTACTCCAGCAGCCCAGAAAACCAATGATCTCTTTTGACAATGTATCAGCTTCCAAAAATGTGTGATATATGTGTGTATACCATGCATTCACACATATAAGAGACAAGGATATGAGGTTATATATTTAAAATCCATGAAACCCTTGAATGTTTGGAATTGTAAGCTATTCCAATGTTACTCTACTAGTGCAATTAATAACCAGGTGAACACAAATAGTGTATAACAGGATTGTTATGGAAGCTGTACTAGACAGAAGAATGAGAAAGATGAAGAAGAAGTATTGAAAGGATGGAAAGAAGGAAGATAGATATGGAATTTCCAGGCTCATTTTTCCTGACCGAGGAGGAGAGAACATGTACTACTCTCTGTGCCATGGCATCGTTTCATTTACAAAAATGAACCATCAGATGGGTAAGATGTGAGCTGGATGTTTATCTGCATGTAATCAATTAAACAAACAGACCCACAGTTTTCTTATCTATAGAATACAGATTAATTTTTTTTTTAAAGTTACCCTTTACATCATTAAAGTCTTAGGTTTGAAAGGCCTACTCCTATGTTTAAAACTTTATGAGTGCTTAAAAATATTTATTCAGAGGGCTAGAGAGAATGCTTAATTGTTAAGGCGCTTGCATGCAAAGCCTAAGGACCCATGTTTGACTCTCCAGATTCCAGTAAGTCAGACACACAAAGGTGAGTTCGCACATGCCCACAAGGGGGCGCAAGTATCTGGGGTTCGATTGCCATGGCTGAGGCCCTGGCTTGCCAATGCCAATGCTCTCTCTCTCTCTCTCAAACAAAATTTTGTATATGTATATAATTTAGAGCTGGGGAGATCTCTCAGTAGTTAAAGGCACTTCCCTGCAAAGCCTAATGAACTGAGTTTGATTCCCTAGTTCCCACATAAAGCCAGATGAACAAAGTGGTGCATGCATCTGGAATCCATTTGCAGCAGTTGGAGGCCCTAGCAAACCCATTCCCTCTTTTATCTCTCTCTGCTTACAAAGAAATAAATAAAAATATATTTTTAAATGTTTACTTATTTAAGCTGTTTGGATAAAATGATCAGTAGAAACATTGTTCCTTGACAGAATATGTTGATCATCTGCTATTGGCTAGACCACAATACCCAGATATTCAATCAAACATTGTTCTACATACATGTTTTGTTTTTACATTAAGTTAATATTCAAATTGTAAGATTTTGACCCAAGTTAATTGGTTTGCATACTACTGAAATGCTATCATTCAGTTACTGAAGATCTGAAGAGAACAAATGTTAACAGGAGAAATTTTGCCCAGTGCCATAGGATTTAAGCAGCATTTCTTCCTAGGCCTCCAGATGTCCTGTCTTTCCTGGACAGTTCAGGTTCATGAGCACAACCACATCACCTTGCTAGCCAATGCTTGAGACAAATCAGCCTCTCTCTCCCTCTCTTTTTCCTCTTCTTCCTCTTTCTGTCTCTCTCAGTAAACATATCTACATCCTATGTGTATATGTATGTCATACTGTTTATATATCGATAACATATAGTACAATATTATATAGCCGAATGTTATATGTAACATATAATATATAATTGATATCTAGCATGTAATATCTAATGTTATATAGAGACACAGATAAGTAGAAACATACCTACACAAATATAATGTGTGTATGTACATACATGCATATGCACACACATATTTCAGAGTTAACAACACTCTTTCTTTTAAGGACTCTGAGGAGTACAGTAACTGAATGTGCTGCATTCAGAAAGATAAGAGTTCTCAGCAACCAAAAGATGGGTCATCTTTCTGAGTAATAAGTGTGATGTATATACCTCGAATCTAACAATATAACAAAAACTGACAGAAAGAAATCCACATATTGAAGAGCCCAGAGATAAAGACACTTCCCTAGCAAGGAGAGTTCATGAAGTATTGGTAGATAGATGTACCAGGAATCGACTGTAAAACTAAATTTGAAATATGCCCATCCTTTCTATGACTAACACTAAGACATTTGATTATTCCATAGTTAAATTTAGCTGTTTTAAATTAGTCCATTAATTTAAGAACTATTTCTAATATTTATTTTAAATTCAAATGTCTCCATTGAGTAAACCCTAATTATGACTCAAATGCAGTTATTATATTTATCCTTATACATTCTGAAACTACTTTCTTGGGCTGAATGTTTGTGTACCTTGAGAAGTCATGGTGAAGCCTTAATCCTTATGGTTGGCACTTGGAGATGAGGCCACTGGGAACTAGAGTTATATGAAAGTCTGCAGGTAGGACTCTCATGATGGGATCCATACCCTCACAAGGATGGGTCACCTGTGATCTTGTTCTGTCATCCCACTATGTGAGAAAACATAAAGTCACTTTCTTTAAATGATGAAGAACTCCTTCACCAGAAATCAAGCATGCTAGAAGCTTACTCTCATACTGTCAGTGTCTCAAAATATAGGAAATTAAATATATAGGTTTTTTTTCTCCATTTTTATTAATATTTTCCATGATAACAAAAAAAATCCCATGGTATTACCCTCCCCCCTTTCCCCTTTGAAATTCCATTCTCCATCATATCCCCTCCCCATCTCAATCTTTCTACTTACATATATACAATACCAACCTAATAAAAGCCCTCCTCCCTTTCTTTCTCTTCCCTTTCTATCTCCTTTTTTAACTTCCTGGCCTCTGCTACTGAGTTTTTTCCTTCTCACACAGAAGCCCAATCATCTCTAGCTAAGATCCACATATGAGGGAGAACATGTGGCGCTTGGCTTTCTGGGCCTGGGTTACCTCACTTAGTATGATTCTTTCCAGATCCATCCACTTTTCTGCAAATTTCATAACTTCATTTCTCTTTACTGCTGAGTAAAACTCCATTGTATAAATGTGCCATATCTTCACTATCCACTCATCAGTTGAGGGACATCTAGGCTGGTTCCATTTCCCAGCTATTATAAATTGAGCAGCAATAAACATAGTTGAGCAAGTATCTCTAAGGTAATGAGATGAGTCCTTAGGATATATGCCTAGGAGAGCTATAGCTGGGTCATATGGTAGATCAATCTTTAGCTGTTTTAGGAACCTCCACACTGATTTCCACAATGGCTGGACCAGATTGCATTCCCACCAACAATGTAGAAGGGTTCCTCTTTTTCCACATCCCCGCCAACATTTATGATCATTTGTTTTCATGATGGTAGCCAATCTGACAGGAGTGAGATGGAATCTCAATGTAGTCTTAATCTGCATTTCCCTGATGACTAGGGATGTAGAACATTTTTTTAGATGCGTATATGCCATTCGTATTTCTTCCTTTGAGAATTCTCTATTTAGCTCCATTTCCCATTTTTTGATTGCTTTGTTTGATTCCTTATTATTTAACTTCTTGAGTTCTTTGTATATCTTAGATATTAATCCTCTATCAGATATATAGCTGGTGAAGATTTTTTCCCATTCTGTAGGTTGCCTCTTTGCTTTCTTCACCGTGTCCTTTGCAGTGCAAAATCTTTGTATTTTCATGAGGTCCCAGTGGTTAATCTGTGGTTTTATTGCCTGAGCAATTGGGGTTGTATTCAGAAAGTCTTTGCCAAGACCAATATGTTGAAGGGTTTCCCCTACTTTTTCCTCTAGCAGTTTCAGAGTTTCAGGTCTGATGTTAAGGTCCTTAATCCATTTGGACTTAATTCTTGTGCACAGAGAAAGAGAAGAATCTATTTTCATCCTTCTACAGATATATATCCAGTTTTCCCAACACCATTTGCTGAAGAGGCTGTCTTTTCTCCAATGAATATTTTTGGCATTTTTATCAAATATCAGGTGGCTATAACTACATGGGGTCACATTTGGGTCCTCTATTCTGTTCCATTGATCTACGAGTCTGCTTTTGTGCCAGTACCATGCTGTTTTTGTTACTATGGCTCTGTAGTATAGGTTAAAATCAGGTATGGTGATACCACCAGCCTTATTTTTGTTGCTCAGTATTATTTTAGATATTCGAGGTTTTTTGTAATTCCAAATGAATTTTTGGATTGTTTTTTCTATTTCCGTGAAGAATGCCTTTGGAATTTTGATGGGGATTGCGTTAAATGTGTAGATTGCTTTTGGTAAGATTGCCATTTTCACAATATTGATTCTTCCAATCCAGGAACAAGGGATGTTTTTCCACTTCCTAGTGTCTTCTGCAATTTCTCGCTTGAGTGTTTTAAAGTTCTCATTGTATAGATTCTTTACTTCCTTAGTAAGGTTTATTCCAAGGTACTTTATTTTTTTTGATGCAATTGTGAATGGGAGTGATTCTCTGATCTCATCCTCTGTGTGTTTGTTGTTAGCATATATGAAGGCTACTGATTTCTGTGTATTTATTTTGTATCCTGCTACATGACTGTAGGTTTTTATCAGCTCTAACAGTTTGCTAGTAGAGTCTTTAGGGTCCTTTATATATAGAATCATGTCATCTGCAAATAATGATAACTTGACCTCTTCCTTTCCGATTTGTATCCCTTTTATGCATGTCTCTTGCCTTATTGCTATGGCTAAGACTTCCAGAACTATATTAAATAAAAGTGGGGACAGTGGACACCCTTGTCTTGTTCCTGATTTTAGTGGAAAAGCATCCAGTTTTTCCCCATTTAGTAATATGTTGGCTGTAGGCTTATCATAAATAGCCTTTATTATATTGAGATATGTTCCTTCTATTCCCAGTCTCTGTAGGACTTTTATCATGAAGGGATGTTGGATTTTGTCGAATGCTTTCTCTGCGTCTAATGAGATGATCATGTGATTTTTGTCCTACAACCCATTTATATAATGTATAACATTTATAGATTTGCGTATGTTGAACCATCCCTGCATCTCTGGGATAAAGGCTACTTGGTCAGGGTGAATGATCTGTCTAATGTATTCTTGTATTCTGTTTGCCAATATTTTGTTGAGAATTTTTGCATCTATGTTCATGAGGGAGATTGGTCTGTAATTTTCCTTTTTTGTTCTATCTTTGCCTGGTTTTGGTATCAGAGTGATGCTGGCTTCATAGAAGGAGTTTGGTAGAATTCCTTCTTTTTCTATTTCATGGAAAAGCTTAAGAAGCAATGGTGTTAGCTCTTCCCTGAAGGTCTGGTAAAATTCAGCAGTGAATCCATCTGGGCCTGGGCTTTTTTTAGTTGGGAGATTTTTGATAACTGTTAGGATCTCCATGCTTGTTATAGTTCTATTTAAGTGATTAATCTCATCTTGATTTAATTTAGGTAGGTCATATAAATCAAGGAAATCATCCATTTCTTTCAGGTTTTCATACTTTGTGGAGTATATGTTTTTATAATATGTCCCTATGATTTTTTGAATTTCTCTGGCATCTGTCGTGATGTTACCTTTTTCATTTCTAATTTTATTAATTTGTGTCTCTTCTCTCTTTCTTTTGGTCAGATTTGCTAAGGGTTTATCAATCTTGTTTATCCTTTCAAAGAACCAGCTCTTTGTTTCATTAATTCTTTGTATTGTTTTTTTGGTTTCTATTTCATTAATTTCTGCCCTAATCTTTATTATTTCTTCCCGTCTACTGATTTTTGGTTTGCCTTGTTCTTCTTTTCCAAGGCTTTAAGGTGAAGCATTAGGTCATTTATTTGCGACCTTTCTAATTTCTTAATATAGGCACTTAAAGCTATAAATTTACCTCTTAGAACTGCCTTCATTGTGTCCCAGAGATTTTGGTATGTTGTGTTCTCATTATTGTTTGACTCTATAAATTTTTTGATTTCCTTCTTGATTTCTTCATTGACCCATTCATCATTTAGTAATGTATTATTTAGTTTCCATGAATTTGTGTATGCTCTATATCCTTTCTTGCTATTGATTTGTAGTTTGATTCCATTGTGGTCAGATAGAATGCAAGGAATTATTTCAATTTTCCTGAATTTGTTAAGATTTGCTTTGTGTCCTAATATATGGTCTACTTTAGAGAATGATCCATGTGCTGCTGAAAAGAATGTATATTCTGCAGCATTTGGATGAAATGTCCTGTATATGTCTGTTAGGTCCATTCCTTCTATGACCTCGTTTAGTCCAGATGCCTCTCTGTTTATTTTTTCCCGGGATGACCTGTCAATTGATGAGAGTGGGGTGTTAAAGTCACCAACTACCACTGTGTTTGGTGTTATCTGTGACCTTAGTTCTAACAGTGTTTGTTTGATGAATTTGGGAGCCCCCATGTTAGGTGCATATATGTTTAGGATTGTAATGTCCTCCTGTTGGAGTGTGCCCTTAATCAATATAAAGTGACCTTCCTTATCTTTCTTGACTAATGTTGGAGTGAAGTCTGCCTTGTCAGCTATTAGGATAGCAACCCCTGCTTGCTTTCTGGGTCCATTTGCTTGAAACACCGTTTTCCAACCTTTCACCCTAAGATAATGTCCATCCTTTGTAGAAAGGTGAGTTTCTTGGAGACAACAAATTGTAGGGTCCTGCTTTTTAACCCAGTCTGCAAATCTATGTCTTTTGGTTGGAGCATTGAGGCCATTGATATTAAGAGATATTATTGAAAGATGTGTATTTATGCTTGCCATTTTTTTTTTTTTTTTTTTTTGTGGTTCTGGTTCTACCTTTGCTCTCTTATATTAACTAGTATTTGAGTGTTGTTTGTTGTTTTCCAGGTTCCTTATATGTGTGTTTTTCTTTCTCTTCGGCATGGAGGATTCTTTCAAGTATTTTATGTAGAGCTGGTTTTGTCTTCAAATACTCCTTTAGCCTGCTTTTGTCATGGAATGTCCTTAGTTCTCCATCTATTTGAATGGATAGTTTTGCAGGATAAAGTAGCCTTGGTTGACAGTTGTTATCTTTCAGAGTTTGGAATACATCACTCCAAGCCCTTCTGGCTTTGAAAGTTTGTGTTGAGTAATCTGCTGTGATCCTGATGGGCTTGCCTTTGTAGGTAACTTGATTTTTCTCTCTAACTGCTTTCAATATTTTTTCTTTGGATTGTGTGTTTGGTAGTTTGATTATAATATGGCGAGGAGAGGTTCTTTCCAGGTTTTGTCTGGCTGGTGTTCTAAATGCTTCCTGTATCTGCATTGGCACCTCTTTCCCAATTTGGGGGAAGTTTTCTTCTATGATTTTGTTGAAGATGCCTACTATACCTTTGGATTGAAATTCTTCTCCTTCTACTATACCCTGAATTCTTATATTTGATCTTTTCATAGTGTCCCGAATATCTTGAAATTCCCATTCATACTTTTCTATTAGTTTGTCTTTCTCTTTGTTGGATTGTATTAGATCTGCCACCTGGTCTTCTAGCTTAGATATTCTGTCCTCTCCTTCATCCATTCTACTGGTGAGATTTTCTACAGAGTTTTTTATTTCATTAACTGTGTTCTTCATTGCTAGTAATTCTGACTGGTTTTTCTTCATTATTTCTATTTCCTTATTTATGTCTTGTATTGATTTCTTTATTTCGTTAAATTGGTGTCCTGTATCTTCTCTGATTCCTTTGATTTCTTCTTTGAGTTCATTGAACATATTTACAATCATTCTTTTGAAATCTTTCTCAGGCATTTTCTCTAACTCGTTTTCACTAGAGGTCATTTCTGAAGCATTGATGCTTTTTGGTGGATTTATATTGCCTTGGTTTTTGGTGTTTCTTGTGTTATAATGTATATATTTTTGCATCTTGGATTAAGTTACTGCTTAGATTTTCCAGTTAGCTGGGTATCCTTTGCTGTATCTATTGATCTGATATTGTATATCTTCTATGTAGGAGATTAAGATGTTAGGTGTGGTTCTTACCACTCTCAGAGTATCTAGACACGTGGTCCTAGGGGTTAAGTTTGCCTGCTATGGGAGTATTCAAATAGGTTGAGTGGAATAAAATACAGGTATATTCTAAAATTTAACTAGACCCTATACACATTCAGTCAAGAACAGCACTGAGCATTTATGCAAGATTAGGTATTATAAAAACCAGATCCTCTATCAACAAAGAAGTTAAGATTTCTGGTCTGTTGAGGGATCCAAGTCAGCTTGTGACCAGGTGAGACCCTTCCCTGGTTCAATCCCAGTTACCTCTTTGGATGCTTTTGGTCTCAGTCAAGTTGCTGGCTGGGATGTTGGGCTGCTGTTCTGCTTTCTGGAACTGGGTACTGGCTTTTCCTGTGGGGCAAACCAAGCCTGGCCACTGTGGCCCTGCAGATTGGCACCCCTGATGCTGGATCCCCGCTGCTGCCGCTGGAGCTGCCGCTGCTGGGACCACTGCTGCTGGATCCGCCACTGGAGATGCCGCTGCTGGGTCTGCCCCCGCTGATCCGCTGGAGCTGCCGCTGCTGGGTCCTCCGCCTCTGATCCGCTGGTGCTGCTGCTTCGGGATCCGCCTCTGCCGCTGAAGCCGTTGGAGCCTCCGCTGCTGGATTCACTGCCCTGAAGCCGCTGTGGCCGGTACCGGAGCAGCTGATGGTGTTTTGGGGGCTGGAGTCACGGCTTCCACCGCCGCTTCCGGCTTCCACCGCCGCTTCCGCTGCCGGGGTCTGAGCCGCCGCTGTTGGATCCTGAGTCGCCACTGCCGGAGCCCAAGATGCAGCTGCCGGTGCCCGTGCTGCCGCTGCCGCTGCCAGAGTCCGAATCGCCGCTACCGGGTCCCGAGCTGCAGCTGCCGGATCCCGAGCTGCCGCTACCGGTTCCTGAGCTGCCGCTGCCGGAGCTGCTTCGGCCTGCCCGTGTGGGCTCTGGATATCTCCTACTTCTCCGCTGCTGTTTTAATCTCTTATACACCTCCCTTGTGTATTTTGCTGGGTTTTCTTTGGCTTTTTCTCCCCTAGGCTGCTTAGGCGTGGTTCCTATGCCGCCATCTTGACCGGAAGTCCAAATATATAGGTTTTTAAAGATGCCCGTGTTCTTGTAATTTATTATGGCTGCTAATACTAACTAAACAGCCCAAAGAAATATATAATAATTTGTTAGAATTTCAATACATAATCACTTTGAACCAGGACAATGATGATTTCCTCTGCATACACCTTTTTTTTATTCTTCTATATTTATCACAGTATCTATCTATGTACAAGCATACTTTTAACATGGCTATTGATGTTAACCATGCCCACATAGACATTCTATCATTGTCAAGACTGGGTAAATCAAGCAAGTGCATCACTTATAATTATACAAAGCTCTTTTTAAGCACAACTTTATGAACATGTGGGACCCAATAGATATATGGATCCTTACAAAGTTAATTTATGTTAACCCAGTAACATTTCATGATCACAGATAATGATATGATAAATAATCATAACTAAAACACCTTCTATGCCCTGGTCAGTATCATATGATAACATTTGCATAAATGATGTATGTTAACTCTATTTACATAAGTGGTTTAGATAACTTGTAACTATGACTATCATTAGGCATATTAAAGTGTGCCTGGTAGCAATTTTAATGGAATCTGTTTGCAACTGGTGACCCTCAAATTAAGCAAGAGACTCCTAAGAGCTCATCACTGAAGTAGACTAAAAACTCACCCACAATGACTCAGAATTTTGTGGAAGAGTAGATGAAAAGGTTGTAAGAGCCATAGGCTGAGACATCATGCTCAGAGGCATTCCCTGCCCCCGGCAAATAACTGACTGCTGCTCCCACAATGCATAACCCACAAGCCCACTGAGGAGGATCTCCAACGAAATGGGGGCAGGGATGAGGGAAAAGATGGTACCAACACATGCTTTATAGATATGAAATATGTTGTTAAAAATTGAATTAATAATAACAAACATAAAAATAATAAATAAATAAAGACAGCTTAAAAGGAAAAAAAAAGGGTTTAAAGGCCTCTCACATAAGAAAGAGTCACAGCTGAGATTGGGACTTTTGAAGTTCTTTTCAATACATGTATCCATAGACTCTCCCTGTCTCTGGCACAGACAAAGTCAGAGAAAGGAACAGGTTAGTTTCCACAAGTTCTTGATACACAATGGAAAATCATGAACATGGCTCCTGGGAAGTCATCGTCAATAAACAGAGCCAGGAAATCCTGTTTGAGTAGGCACTACTACCCTGAGTAGCCATGCCAAAACTTGCCACAGACATGCTACAAACAGATGAGGTACAGGCCCACATCAGGCTGGGCTAAGCCGAGAGTGTTTGCTGGGACTGCGTTTTACACATTTTCTCTTGATTGGTGGCCACCAGTTCCCTACCATTGTATAATTATATCCTGAGAAAATACACACTAGAGGAAAGCTGAGAATTGAGAAAGGCAGAATTGCACAGAAAACATTCACACCTTGTAGATAAGGCATCTCAATGGGCAAAAGGTTATGACTTGATATTTTAGAGAGGATCCAGGAAGGAAGGGGTTGAAGTTAACAAATCAAAGGGGAGAGAGTGGAGAGAGAGAGAGGAATCACACTACAGAAATGGCCTTTTATATGTTTTTATTCTTTTTGTTTTCATGTTTTAAAACTTTTCCCCAGTTCTCTTCCTTCCCATGTTTTCCCTCCCTCTGTTTACATGTCACATATATTCATTTGCCCTTCCCTCCCCCTTCTTCCAGCTCAGCTCTTTGTATTCACTTTTGATCTTTTATCCTTATTTCTCCTTTTCACTTTTTTCAGAATACAAAATATAGAAAGTCATGGATAACAAACAGGTATTTGCCTCATGTGTTATGACTTTCAAGAAAGATATGCTTTTATGTAGGATGTATACACTATCATACGCCTTCATTGACCCATGTCTTTTGGCATTTGCTTATGATCAGTAAGACCCATTACTGAGGGGATCAGTCAG
Source organism: Dipus sagitta (assembly GCA_036346955.1). Taxonomy (NCBI): domain Eukaryota; kingdom Metazoa; phylum Chordata; class Mammalia; order Rodentia; family Dipodidae; genus Dipus; species Dipus sagitta. The sequence goes on along the minus strand of CM070785.1, from coordinate 71,362,282 downwards.
CTGAATCAAGAGCAGTTGGTTCCCCACCATGTCTGTGTGCTACTATTTCACTTGTGTGGGCATCACAACAGGTTATATGCTGCTAAGTAGGTTAGACCATGAGATGCTTGGACAGATATTGGCCATTTTCCCCCAGTTGCCCATGTAGCACCTTCTGGCACTAGACGCGCTGACTGTCTGGGGACTGTCTCTCTTCCAGCTTCCAGCTATGCCATTCCATTTATGTGTCAACCACATAAGATGTCTTCAGCACTAGGGTCTTACAACTAAACTTTGGTGGGTCATCAAGTACTCTGACAGAAATCTGTCTTTCTTTTAGGAAACCTTGTATATCTCTCTGATCAAAAGCTCATTGTGGACGATAGCCACATGCTGGTACTGGGAGTTACAGGTCAGTGCCCACTAAGAAAAGGAAGAATAGGATAACTAATATAAAAGAGTTAGAGAGAAGAGAGAGAGAGGGAAGTTGTAGAAGATTGAGGTCAGTCTTTATCATACCATCTCCAGTGTCTTGTGGTTCAGGTATTCCCTCTAAGGGCCTGGTGAAGGATCAGCCATTTGGTCTGCCTTTCAGGAGGTAGAATTTTATGGTACTATTGTCGTTTGGGTCTAGATTTCTGTTTCCCACCCCTCCGCTGACCTCCACTCCCTCCCCACCCATCCTATTGTCTAGTCCATGAGATGCTTCCTGGGTATGTAAGACATCTTGGGTAGATTCAGGTTAGGTGCTGTAGATGAGTGAGATTATGTGGCGATTTTTTTTCTGTGATTGGGTAAGTTCACTAAGAATGATCTGTTCCAGGTTCAACCATTTTTTCCTCAAATTTCATTGCGTCAGTTTTTCTTACTGCTCTATAGAATTCGATTGTGTAGATACACCACATCTTAGTTATCCATTCTTCTAGTGATGGACATCTGGGTTGATTCCAGCTCTTAGCTATTACAAATTGAGCCGCTACAAACATGGTTGAGCAAATCTCTTCTGGCCTGTGGTTTGAAGGTTTTAGGGAAGATGCCCAGTAAGGGGATAACTGGGTCTGTTGGTATCTCTATAGTCAGCTTTTTCAGGAGTCTCCATATTGCTTTCCAAAGTGGTTGTGCCATCTTACATTCCCACCAACTGTGGATGAGTGTTCCTACTTCTGCACATGCTTGCCAGCATTTATTTTCATTTGATTTTTTGATGTTTGCTATCATGGTGGGGAACCAATTGCTTTTGATTCGGCTAACTGATCCCCTCAGTGGCACGAGATACATAGCTAGAGCTGGGAAACAAGTCAGAGCCATATCCAAACATAAGCCCAATCTCTATTATCAAGCTACACTCAATCGTGGGCTACAGGAGGGCCTACACCTATTAAATTCTCTATAAAAAAGTAAGGGTTATGTCATTTGTCCTGGTGATAACTTACTCTCCATTGGAGAATCTGCTTTTCTTTTTCAGATAGATGTAGATCCTAAGGAGAGGGCCACCCATCATACCTCAAAAGGGCCCTGGCTGAAACTAAGAAAAATTGGCAAAACAAGCAAGGGTGCTGTTTTCCTGGTGAACCACATTCCAGTACAAGCGTGAAGGAGATTAACACAGATAAAAATCAACCCCTACCAAATCAGAGAGCCAGAGACCCAGAGGCCCCCAACACCTCATCACTGAAGCAGACCAAAAATGAACCCAACATGGCTCAGGGAAATTTTGTGGAAGAGGGGGCAGAAAGAATGTCAGAGCCACATGTTGGGTCATGACATGCATAGACATTTATCCTATCCATAACTGAGGGCTAACTCTGGAATGCATGACCCATATACCTCAACAAGGAGGAGCCAAGGAAAGGGGTAAGTCACGGATGAGCCTAGTAATGGTGCCATACTGACTGTATTTGCTGAATACAAAACTAATTAATAAAAAAGAACAAATAAATAAATAAATAAATAAAGACTCATTACTACTTATAATGTCTGATTTTAGAACACATTCATGAAGCTGTCCAGTATGGGAAGGTAGCTACAATTTCAAGCAAGATATTCTTTAGGGACTGACTTCTTTATACCAACATCATATTTTATTATATCTGTCTTAGTTTTCAACATTCATCTTAATTTCTAATATTTAAAATAATTGTGAGAGGGAATTTTGTGAATATTTTCTACTCCCAACTGTGGAAGGAACCACATAACAGGAGAGACTAAGAATATTTCGTTACTTCAAGGTAGGAAGAGATATTTATATACATGCATGTAGATATTTTATTAATAACTTCTATCATTGTTCTGACTATTGCAGTTACCTTATCATTTCTGGTACACATATCCAACCAGAAGCAGCTTATGGGAAGAAAGGGTTTGTTTCAGACTTACAGATTCCAGGGGAATCACCATCATGGGAGAAGAAGCTGACTCACTTCCATAGATCCCTAACAGAAAGACACCACCAGCAGTCGGCAAGCATGAAGAGCCAGAGCTCCAACTGCTCTGCACATACCTTATACATGGACTGAAGACCTGGCCCCAGTGACACACCCTCCAGCAGGCCTGGGCCTGATGGAGACTCATTGCAAGCTCCATCAGAAATGCCTCATGCCCTGGAGAGATGGTATAATGTGCTTGCCTGTGAAGCCTAAGGTCCAAGATTCAATTTCCCAGAACCCATGTAAGCCAGATGCACATGGCACGTGTGTTTGGAGTTCATCTGCAGTGCCTAGAGACCCTGGTTGTGCCCATTTTCTCTTTCTCTCTCTGTAATAACAAAAAATTAAAAAATACCCCAGACTATGGGGGATATGCATTTACATTCATACCTCTACAATGATAAAATACCTGTCAAAGGCAACTTAAGGAAGAAAGGGTTTATTTTGGCTCATAGTCTGAGACTGCACTCCAGCAAGTTGGTGAAGTCATGGCAGCAGAAGTGTGAGACCACTAGTTACATTGCATTTGCAGACTGGCAGCAGAGAAAGATGAATGCTGATGCTCATACTTTTCTGGTTTACTCAGTCCAGGACCACTGCATGGTGTCTTCACTCCTTATTTAAACCTGGCTGAATTTCTGGAAACATTCTCACAGATACTTTCAGAGATATTCCTTTGGGGAATCTAAATTAAATCAAGTTCATGATTAAGGTAAACCACTACACACAAACACACATATGTTTATGAGATATATATGTGTGTGTTTGTGTGTGTGTTGGATATATATATATATATATATATATATATATATATATATATGGAGGATATACATATATGGTAGATATATACTTGCTAGATATTTACATATAAAAATGTGTGTGTAAGGTGGATATACTTGTATTATGTGGTGGATATATATGTGTGTGTATATATATATATATATATATATATATATATATATATGTATATTTGAGTGTATTATATGTATTTATATATATATGTGTATATATATATATATATATATATATATATATATATATATATATACTTATATTCAACATATGCTGAAGATGTTTTTTTAATTGTACAGTAGTCAGTAAATTTAACCAAAAGTCATGGAGTAAATTTAAATTATTGTAGTTTCACTTCAATTGTAGTTTCACTTATCCAAAATTGGCTGTAGTGAAAATAATAGTTTCTTGTGTCTCAAACATTACAGAGCTTAAATTTTATATATATACTTCTAATTAATTTTTTTTTTTTAGTAAAACTACAGTCAGGCATACAAGATGCTGGTTTTACGTTTTTATTTTTCAACTGTGGACCAGGGTCAAGATCTGTGTAAGATGTTTAGGTAACTAAAGTAGTAGGTTAGATTATAAACTCCTCCCGTAAGCCAGTATCATGAATTTCAATAATTATTCATTGACACTCTTACTCATACTTGGTGCTTAGGAATAGGTTAAGTTTTCTGGTGTGTATCTAAATACAGAGATTGTATATCAGAATTAATTTTATTATTATAGAAACATACTCTTTATGAATTTCATCTTATGTTTAATATTACCTTTGTGGCAGGCCCATCAATAAGAAGTTAAAGAAAACCAGTAATTAAAATGCAAGGAACACAGTAGTGCTATTACTGACAAAGTGTATGTAGTATAGTCTAGTAGTTTATGAAAGTTGGTGTTGTTTTCTTCCCCTGTGTTTTCTCCATCTATGTATGATCTTTTTCTAGCTCACAACTGAATGCTTTATTTTGAAAGGCTTTGGAATAATTGCTGAGGTTTTCTCCCCACTTAAATGGTACAGTTGGCAGCACTTGTTTGAACACCTGTTCACAGCACATCCAGGTTCCAAGAGCCACTCTCCTGGGAAGTGATTTCAGGCTGTGCTTCACAGTGGGAGGTTTCCTGCAAAGAACTCTGAAAAATTCTCTGACACTCAATTGCAGGGCACTTGTAAATTGATGATGTTGTCATTGGTTTTGTTTTAGTAACATCTTCCTCGATCCAGGGCTCATAATGAAGATTCAAATCAACTTGCCCATTATCTTCAATTCAACTGAAACAGTTCTGCATCACTTTGGGCTATGAAACTACTTAGAGTGGACATGAGATCACATGGTATCTTGCTTCTATGCTACACATTTAAAGAAAAATTTCATTTTTTTCAATGGAATTTAATTCAGCATTACTCAAAAGTTAAGCTTTTGAGTAATGGACTTCACGTTCATTTTATCTGGAGTGTCAGCCCCTCCTTTCCCTGATTTGTTCAGCAAGACTCATTAGACTGAAGCCTCTCATGCATAGCCTCTTCTGCCATAGACATGTTCCTTTTGCCAGAGGTAAAAATTGTAGACTGTTCTATATTTCCCTTTTGCTTGTTTCACAACCCATCATGATCATGTCATGGAAGAAAATTTCTTCTCTTCCCAGTGATGATGGTGAAAAAATACTTATGAAACCAGAGTGCTGTGTGACATTCAGTTGAATAACTTATAAATATTATCTCATTAAATTTATAGCACAACTTCATGAAATAAGATATTATCTTAGTTGTACTGTGGGTAAGGAAACTGAAATCTAGAGATTATATTCATGAATACCCAGGTGCTAAGCAAAATCTCTCTTCCTGTTTCATGTGACGTTACCTCTGTCTGACAGCCTTGTTCATGACCACACTGTATGTTTCCTTACTGTATAGAGACAGACATGATATTCTCCCAAGTACCTAGCTGATTGAGGATTACTGCCCCATGGCCAATCCATGATAAAACAAGGGAGGAAAGCATCCATCACATCTGAGAGCAACTACCCAAGCGTGACTCAGGCTGCTGTACATTAGTAGCAGGTGCATTTCCTGTTCCTGCCATATTCAGTGGTGTGTGGTATTTAAACTTTGATATCTGCCTAGACTGAGAAGAGACATACCATATTTATAAACAACCCTTATGAAGCTCTGTTACTTTGCCTAACTATGTTCTCAAACTGAAGCATGTTTTAGAAAGGTGTTCCCGAAAATTACCTCACAGGTTTTTTTCTATTACTCTGTACTGTACATTCCAGAGTCATGTACTTTCATACATTTATAAAATATTCTTTTGTAGTTTCTGGATTTTAGTTGACACAGACTTCTTTGTGAGTTGGTATTGTATTATGCTGTAAATTTTCTCACATGGGCAATAGTAATTTTAAGATAACTTATGGGTATAAATGCAATTACAATATTATAAGAATCATACAAATCTATAATATGGGCCTAATGTAAGTTAGGCCATGCTATATCTCAGAATATATTTCTATTTAACTTTTCACTTTTATGGGCTCTATCATAACACAAGGTAAAGAACATAGGAGTTTGTTTTTATATGGTGACAGAACTTCTCTCACATAAGCTGCTAGCATTGCTGACACTCTTTCTGAAACCCTTCTTAGCTTTGACATGCTTATGAATTTAAGAATATTTACTTCACTGTATAAAATAGCTTATTTTCATCTTCATTGAAATCATTTTACCTGAAATAATTCTCTATAAAGACAAGAATGAGAAATCATAATACATATCCTGTATTTATTAATTTTGTCACCATTTCTCAGACAACTTCCTGGGTGGTCCATTATTGGCAGTTTTCCTGTCCTGTGAGGCATGAAGCAGAAAAAAGTTTCAATACCAGTTGTAAAAAGTTAATTAACTGTCTTCAATTTTGGGGAAACACAGTGTGAAATTAATGCTCATGCATGATGCCCAGCAACCAACACTGCTGAATTTCCCTCATATGATGGTGAGGGCAGGTACTCTCACATATGACGGTGAGGGGAGGTATTCACACATATGACGGTGAGGGGAGGTACTCTCACATATGATGGTGAGGGGAGGTACTCTCACATATGACGGTGAGGGGAGGTATTCACACATATGATGGTGAGGGGAGGTATTCACCCATATGAGGATGAGGGGAGGTACTCACACATATGATGGTGAGGGGAGGTATTCACCCATATGAGGGTGAGGGGAGGTACTGACACAGTCTCCTTCAAGATGTGCACATGCATTTCATTTTTGTTTAAGCATTTCTATTCCATAGTTATAAATCAATGTGGACCACACCATGACTATGATAATAGTACTCCCAGGTGCACAAAAACCTAACCTGAGCTACCTGAGTCATGATGGTCCTAATATAATAATTTGACAGGTGTTATTTTTTGAAAGTTGTACTTTTATAGCAGAAGACAGGACTGCCTGTGATTGGATACCATGGTTAATAGATGTAGAGTTCTAAAAATAAAATAGCCTGCACACATTGAATATTCAGTTGATTGAACAATGATTGGGAAGCTTCTTCCAGAACCTCTATTAAGAGGAATGTACTGAGCTAATACTAGAGGAGCTAGTGATTAAAAATGAAAAAGTGATGTATGGGGAAAGAAGAACCCTGATAAATATTTACCAAAGGGAAATATTTACCAAAGGGAAAGAATTTTCTTTTTTTTTTTTTTTTTGAAAATAAATGATACAGATAGTAGAAGGTGTCACCACAATAGAGAAAAAGAAGGTTTGAGTTTTGGCTTGAAACACCCAATCAGGCTTTGCACATGCTCATGATGGTGAGAGGGGGATAGAGATTGGCTTCAAGGAAAAATCAGCAGCATTACAGTTTGGACTCGTTCACAAAACAAGAGAGTGGATTGCTGCAGTCAGGTTCGCATTGCTGGTAGAAATCACCCAAACAAGAACAGCTTGTGGGAAGAAAGAGGTTTAATTTGGCTTACAGGCTGAAGGGGGAAGCTCCATGATGGCAGGGAAAACAATGGCATGAGTAGATGGTGGGCATCACCCCCAGGCCAACATAAGGATGACAGTAGCAACAGGAGAGTGGGACAAACAGTGGCATGGGGAAACTGGCCATAATACCCATAAGCCAGCCCCCAACAATGCACTCTCTCCAGGAGGCGTTTATTCACAAATCTCCATCAGCTGGGAGTCTAGCATTCAGGACACCTAAGTTTATGGGGGACAACTGAATCAAACCACAACATGGATGTAATCCCCTTTGGTTTAAAATATTTTAGTTTTATTTATTTATTTATTTGAGAGAAGGAAAGAGAGAGAATGAGTGTTCTAGGGCTTCCAGCCACTGCAAAGAACTCCAGATGCATGTGCCACCTTGTGCATTTGGCTTACTTAGGTACTAGGGAATCTAACCAAGGTCCTTTGGCTTCACAGATAAGTGCCTTAACCACTAAGCCGTCTCCCCAGCCGCCCTTTGGTTTTAGATCAGAATAGTTCACATTGCTTCTAGAAATTATTTAGAGTAAGTAATTTCTAAAGGGATGTATAATCATAGTTACATAAAAGTCCAATACTGCTACTTCCTAACAAGGATGCCTGGTTCATAGTGTGTCACCTTGCTGGGCTTCTCCAACCCCTTTTGTAAAAAGATGATAGGGGGTGTGCTTGTGAGTGGGCTCCATTTCGAAATTAATGAGGTCTTTAGTTATTGCAGAAGTTGTTTCAGTTTTGAGAGTGTGGCTTCATACTTCCTGAGTTTATCTCCTCAGACTCAGATCTGTGTTGATTTCCATGCATAAAATCCCAGGTCTCAGATATCACTATTTTTTTTTTAAATCCAGAGCTTGTACAAACTAGGCAACTGCTCTACCACTGAATATAAACCCAACACTTGTTTTTGTTTCATTTGCTTTTTTGAGATAAGAGATCTCTAATTTGATCAAGCTGACCCCAAACATACTATGCAACCCAGGGAGGCCTTGAAGTTATAATATTCCTCTTCTACCATCCTCAGAACCTGAGATTCCAGATCAGTGTCATAAGGCCAATCATCATGACACTCTGTATGTATTGACCTTAGTAACTCAGTCTGATTAGCCGTTGTATGCTTTTTAAGGGTAATTGTTTTGTGTTCTGTATTCTCATCAGTATACAAAGAAGGAACATGTACTCTTCACTATAACATCTAAGCCTCGACCCTGTTCTTTCATCTCCTTTTGCCAAAATTTATCATTGTTTTTTTCTAACACATGCAGGCTTGCATGACTTAAAGGCATTTACAGAAGCTGATTTAGTCTGTACCTAATCAATGCATGTTGAATAATAGATACAAAAAATTGACTTGCGGGTTTTAGTCCCAGAATGATCTGGCCTTCTACCCTACAAGCAGCCAGTTCTGTTCCTTGCCAAGATTTTCCTTTGATCAGATATTATTCAACTTCTTCCCATAGGAGCTTTTGTTGCTGTTCATAATACTGACACCACCAACTTTGGTTTATCATAAACTGTATGAAAAACCTAGGGAGGATAGCTCAACCCTGTCTCTAAAAGAAAGAAAATGACAAGGAGCATAATAGCTAATGTCTTGCCAATCTTCACAACTCAGTTGTGCTGGCAGGCACCATGTACCGAGCATAGCATGTCTTCCCCTGGCCCTTGGCTCCGAGATAAGAGTGCTCCCATAGGTAGTTTAGAAGCCAGTCAGTTCAGCTCCAATAGCTGAAATGTCTGAGGACAGGAACTGTGTTTCCTTGTTTTTATGCATTACTTAATACTGCACCACAAAGGGCAGCAAACACACTGTAAGAAGAGATGAGGTAACCATATAAGTAATCATATAAGATAGAGAATTATAAAGAACTGCATATCATTTCTAAACTCATCCTTACCAGACAACTGAATGGAAGAGACTGACACTGTCCTTGAACCCTACACACTACCCTGTTCTTCATTTTTCCTTCTTTTGTTCAAGCACCAAGAAAAGAGGCCAAAGGATGCTGGCTAGATCAGTGACTGTGATTGATATAAAACATGGGTGCCATAAAGAGCATGGTGACAAACACAATTACGTACATATATGCATACATGTGTGTTTCCGAGAAAAAATGTACCCTCTCCCAAGAAATGCAATAATATTTTATAAGTAAAGTTTTAATAAATTATGTCTTATTCAATGAAATTCCTTTCTTTTCTTGCCTTTCAAATCACAACTTATCTCTTACAAAACCCAAGGCCTTAAATGTCAAAATTTCCAAATGCTCCTCTTCCTCAATATCTAGGTACAAGAAGATACAGCTGTGAAAAAAAAATACAACTTTCTTGTACTTATTAGAAAATGAAAAAAGGAATTATGTGATACCCAGGATATGAGAGATTCCTACAGAGATGTCCCTGCCCTTAATGAGAAATCAGAAAGAAGGCCGCCACTGCTTGCTGGGATGCCTGGGCTTATCAGCAGGCCTCAGAGTGTAGGCCTCCGTGATATTGAGTGAAGATTATAAGCCAGATGGGCCACGGAGTCTGTGAAGCCTCCTTGGCAGCTGCTCTCATTACAAAAGCCAGCGAGCCTTTTCCAAAAATAAGAATGTGAGGCAAATTGGGCTTATAGACCCTTCTAATGCAATTGCACGCAGAGATAGGGGCCTGAGCGGGCAGGCAGAAATATTATTGATGGCTGGTGAAAACAGGGAATAAGATGTTATTAAGGCAACCCAGAGATAGATATCGATAGCTAATATAAAGCCTTTATTGGTTTACAGGCTCTAGGAAAAAAGGTTCACAGCTTCGACCCTTTACTTTGCTTTTAATTTCACTGGAGGTGCAAAGTTTATGAATAAAACATATCTTCACTCATGGTTCTGATATTAGTCACTTTCTCTGTCTCTTGCTCACCAGAAGCAAGAATCATACTATAATGACATGAACCCTGGAAGCTCTTTCTCAGAAACAGAATGTCTGTGTGTTGGAATGAGGAAGGATCATTTTCTAGAAACACTAAAACTCAAGAAACATAATAAATTGCATTTGAAAGAAAATTTCAGATCAAAATACCAAGGTGTAATATTGCATCCAAAATAGCTTACCTGATGACAGAGAAGGGAAGCTTGCATAACTGAAAACATCTCAAATTGGGGCTGGAGGGATGGCTCAGAGGTTAATGCCTGCAAGGCCAAAGGACCCAGGTTCCATTCCCCAGGATCCACGTTAGCCAGAAGCACAGGGGGCACATGCATCTGGAGTTCATTTGCAGTGTCTGGAGGCCCTGGTGTGCCCATTCTCTCACTCTCTCTCCCTCTTTCACTGTCAAATATATAAATAAATAAAAATTAAATATTTAAAAATTTATCAAAATGCACCTAAGCAGAAATTATGAAGCTGCTGAGAGCTCAACACTAAAGTAGACTTAAAGCACATGCAACAAGGCTCAGGTAATTTTCTGGAAGTGAGGCCAGAAAGAATGTAGGAGACACCTGGTGGGAGGGAATAACCCCCAGAGGCATTCATTGCCTCCACCCACAATGACTGATAGCTGCTGTCACAACTCATAACCCACAGCTCCATGGTGAACACCAGCAATCCCACTAAGGAGGACCCTCAGTGGATTTGGGGCAGGGAGGAGGGAAATGATAGCACCAACACATGATATGTGCATACAAAGTTTCTACTTAATAAAAAAAAAGAAATCTCAGATTGAGAGGAGCAGGGAAGATCATCAAAAGTCTAAGGATTCAAACTAGTACTTAAAGACAGGTGGTTCTGAAATGTTATTGAAAATAGAATAGGGGGACACAAGTAAGGATTAATTAATGCTGTTTCAGACTTTTTTCATTTTGTGAATAAAACTAATCCTCATTTCTCATCTGCCAGATATTACTACATTGGTGGCAGTATTTCTCTGTTTCTTCCCTTCTAAGCAAACTAAAATGCCCCCCCCCATTTTACAATCTAATTGACATGCACTATGCTTCCTTTCAAAAAGGTTTTAAAATTAAGGTTGATGCATCCCAGTTTGTAGTACACTTAGTTTGGAAACAGGATAGGAATACCCTTTTCACTCCCTCCTTTGCCCCACAGAACTGTTGGAAGAACAAGAACAGTAAGATGTGCCTGTAACAAACTCCTTGAATCAGACTCTTTACAGCCTGCCCTAACATATCTGTGGCTCCACATCCTTAGATACTACCAACTACTGACCAAAAACCTTTCAGAAATAATTGCATCTATAACAAACAGGTATTTCCTTTTCATACTTACTAAACAACACAGTATAACAACTGTCTACTTATCATTTTCATTGTGGTAGGGATGAAAATATTCTAGGGCTAACTTATCATATATAAGAAAATGTGTGTAGGTTATAGCAAACACCTCATGACTCAAACATTGGCAGATTTTGCTGTCCCTGACATTTCCAAATCAATCCTCTGTGGTCATGGAAGATAGCTCCAATCTGAATCTGCCTCTGAATACATCCAACAACTCTTATTTTATAGACTGTCCTATAAGTTTGGGGCTGTGATAACATTGTGTTACCACAGACCTTACCTTGATACACATTGATTTTAACCCATTACTATTCATAAGCTTATTGAGCATATGCCTAGATGCAATTAGTTCCAACCCCAAGAGTAATTCTACTATGGTACATTGTCTGTGTCTCCATATTAGGATTTTAAGGAAACTTTTTTCACAATAATATTTAAGATCAATTTTGTCATAAATTTCACAAAAAATCAAATTCCAGTTTTAGTTTCATAAAGATCTTTTACTCAAATCATTACCTGAAACATCATCTTTCAACTTCTATATATTACAAATGGTTTTCTAAGCCTCTGGTAGCTTTAGAAAAAAAAATAACAAGTTAAGAATGCGTATTTCCAGTTTATTGCAGGTTTGTTTTTCATGGGTGCACATACTGGTTTCTTCAATGAGTGGTGCATTTACAGGTAGCCTTCTAGCAACTAAATGACATGAAAGATAAGCTATTTGAAATTAGTTGCTCTCTCTGTTTCTCCAGCTTTAGTGAAGTATGACTGAAAAGATGTGCATATTCACCTCATCCACATTAAAACTAGACCTATGCATGCACTATATAATGATCACATCTAAACTAATCAACATACCTATCATACAACATAATAATACATTTTTCCTCATGTATATGCATGTGTTAAGAACACTTACAATCTGCTTTCAATAAACTTCAGTACAAAACACATCATATTGTATAGATGCCTAGAACTTATTTATTTCGTAAGGTAAAGTGTATAACCTTTCAATGTCCCCACAGTGTTTGTTGATGGGCCTCATTCTACTCTCATTTTCTACAAAGGCAACATTATTCAATTGTACATTATCAGTGCTTTAAATAACCTCTATATTTCTGTGTTTGGCTTCCTTCATTTAGCATTGTCAAACCAAGATTCATCTACATAAGCACAAAAGGAAAGTGAGCCATATTTTAAAGGCTGAGTATTATCGAATTATATATATATATATATATATATATATATATATATATATATATATATATATATGTAATTTCCTCTCTTGAGTTTTAATTCTAGGAATTGACTCCATAGCCTGCATTTACTAAGACAAGCCATATCAATGAACTGTATAAACCCCTACCTGAACATTTCCCTATGTAGTTGGATATTAATTCTTATCTAACATTTGTATTGCACATGGTTTTGCTTGCATTCATTAGGTTATCTTTTTATCTTGATGCTATTTAGATCCCTCCATAGACTGTTGTAATCTGCCTGAGTCACATGTAAGTATTTTTAATTTTTATGGTTGTGGTTTTGACATATCATTAAAAAAAATCATTTCCAAGATCAGTATTAAGATTATTTTCATTAGAATTTTGTTCATTTTAGGTGTTATGATTAAATCTTTAAACAATTTGGAGTTTAGTTTATCTTTCCTATGCTACAATTCTCAATCTTCATTGTTATGCATGTGGATATCTAGTTTTCTAAAGTTTATTGAGTAGATTGTCAATTTCTCATTTTATATTTGGCAATTTGTGAAAGTCTACTTGACCATATATGTGTGGGTTTGTTTCTGGGTTTCTATTTCTTTGGTCTTTTTCAATCAGAACCAATGGAATTTGAGTATTCTTCATATGAGAAATATTTAAATCAGATACTATAGTCACTCAAATTCTGTCCTTACATATGATTGTTTTACATATTCTCTATAATTGTTTATGTAAAAATCACAATGAATTTTCTATTTTTGTGAATAAATGCCTCTGGAATTTTGAGAGTAATTGCACTGAATTGATAGCTCAATTTAAGTGAGATGGATTTTTATTTTTATTTTTTTATTTTTTTTATTTTTATTTTTTGGTTTTTCGGTTTTTCGAGGTAGGGTCTCACTCTAGCCCAGGCTGACCTGGAATTCACTATGGAGTCTCAGGGTGGCCTCGAACTCACGGCGATCCTCCTACCTCTGCCTCCCGAGTGCTGGGATTAAAGGTGTGCGCCACCACGCCCGGCTTGTGAGATGGATTTTTAAATAGCATTAATTTATTCCATACTTGAGCATGGTTTATTTATTAATCATCTATTATGTATTCTATCATCTCTCTATAACCAATTAGTTCTTAAATTTATTGATTAAATGTTTTTTTTTGGTTTCAGTTTACAGATGTTTTACTACCTTGCAAAGCTTTCTCAGTATTTTTGATACAATTTTTAATGAGAACATTTTCTTAATTTTTTAGAATTTGATCAGTATTTCATCAGATTTTTGTATGTTGATTTATTTTTTTTACACAACTTTTCTTATTTTGGCTCAGACTTGTAAGTGTAATACTGTATGGCAATTTTTGAGGGTACAATAGTGGCACATCTGTTATGGAGGAATCCAACCCCCTCTAATTTGTTTGGAGGCCTGCTTTATGAAAGGAAATACATCCCTGATACTGAAAACCTGAAACAAGGGTAGTCATGAGCCCTAAGGGTGTAATGTATGCTGGTGTCCAGCTAAATGTACATACTATGCTTACCAAAGTGCCCAGTAAACACTTCTCTTAATGTTCATACCCACATATTAATGCTGCTCTCACTTTTGGTTAGAGAACCTTCTCTTTTCAGATGGCAGTGACCTTGGGATGACTCATAAGGCACCATGGTGCTGAGAAGAAATGACAGAGGAGTTCTCAGCGCTGAAATATCTCTATCACGCCTTCCAAGGCTCCGGGACCATTGTGGAAGAGGTGGCAGAAAGAAAGAGCCAAAGAAAGGGCAGAACTCCTTACAACATGCTTCTCCAGAGACAAAATGGCCTGGATATCCATGACGTCACAGTGCCTGACACTACCTACACAAGGCCATCATGATATGAGGAAAAGATCATGACACCAAAATAAAAGAGAGACTGATTGAGAGGGGGAAGGGATATGATGAAGAGTTGAGTTTTAAAGGGGAAGGTTGGAGGAGGGAGGGCATAACCATGAGATACTATTTAGAATTATGGAAGCTGTCAATAAAAATAAATAAAGTAGAGGACGTTATAGTCATAAACTTATGTGTGCCAAACACAGGGGAATCTAATTTTATACTAGACAATGAAATGGATAGAAATTCCAATCAAATAATACTAGGATACTTTAATAACCCAATATTGTCAATATACAGGTCTTCTATTCTAAAAATAAACTGAAAAGTATTGGAGATAAACTATACCACAGAACACCTGGATTTTACAGACATCTACAAAACTTTCCACCGTAAATCTACAGATACACATTCTTCTCAGCATGTCATGGAAACTTTTCCAAACTACAGCATATATTAGGACATAGAGCATGTCTCCATAAATTCAGAAAAACCTGACATGACTCTGAACACAATGAAATAAAGCTAGAAATCAAGAATATTAACAGCGTCTTCCTTTCTCGCTCGCCAGCCATCTTGGCGGCTGCTCTTGGTTGGGGCCCGTCCCGCACCTAAGGCAGGAAGATGGTGGCCGCAAAGAAGATGAAAAAGTCCCTGGAGTCCATCAACTCGAGGCTCCAGGTCGTTATGAAGAGTGGAAAGTACGTGCTGGGGTACAAGCAGACGCTGAAGATGATCAGACAGGGCAAAGCGAAACTGGTCATACTCGCCAACAACTGCCCGGCTTTGAGGAAATCTGAGATAGAATACTATGCCATGTTGGCCAAAACTGGTGTCCATCATTATAGTGGCAATAATATTGAATTGGGCACAGCATGTGGGAAATACTACAGAATATGCACACTGTCTATCATTGATCCAGGTGATTCTGACATTATTAGAAGCATGCCAGAGCAGACTGGTGAAAAGTAAACTATGTAAAATTTTTCTTTAATAAAACTTGCCTGAGCCTGTTTAAAAAAAAAAAAAAAGAATATTAACAGCAAAAAATACACCAATTTCTGGTGAATGAACAACTTACTACAAAACAATGAATGGCTCATTGAAGAAATCAAAGTTCAAATCAATAAATTTATAGAAATGAATAACAATGAAAACACAACACAACAAAGTTATGTGACACAATGAAGACAGACCTAAGAGGGAAGTTTATAGCACTAAATGACTACATTACAAAAATAGAGAGATCTCAAATAATTAAACATCTGAAGGCTCAGGAAAAGAAAGAATAATCCAATCCTAAAACTGTAAGAAGGATAGAAATTATCAATATCAAGGCAGAAATCAATGAATTCGGAATAAAGAATACAATTTAAAAATTGATGAAACATGTCAGAGCCACATGTTGGGTCATGATACACAGAGACATTTATCTTACCCATAACTCTGGGCTAACTCCACAATGCATGACCCATATACCTCAACAAGGAGGGGCCAAGGGGAGGGGGTAGGTCATGGATGAGACTAATAATGGTACCCAACTGACTGTATTTGCTGAATACAAAACTAACTAATAAAAAAAAAATGATGAAACATGTCAGAGCCACATGTTGGGTCATGATATGCAGAGACATTTATCTTACCCATAACTCTAGGCTAACTCCACAATGCATGACCCATATACCTCAACAAGGAGGGGCCAAGGGGAGGGGGTAGGTCATGGATGAGCCTAATAATGGTACCCAACTGACTGTATTTGCTGAATAGAAAACTAACTAATAAAAAAAAAATTGATGAAACAAAAAGTTGATTCTTCAAAAATTAGGCAAGCTTGATAAATCCCAGGCCAATCAATTAAAAGAATAAAAGGGAAGACCTAAATCAACAAGATTACAAAGAAAAATGGAGACATGACAACTGATACCAATGAGAGTGGGAGAATCATTGGGACATATTACAAGAACTTCAAAAATGAATATTCCACAAAATTGGAACACCTGAACAAAACATATGAATTTCATGTATCATACCACCTACCAAAATTAAATCTAGAATGGTTAAATCACTGAAGCCAACCTATTATATCTAATGAGTTTGAAATTAGTTAAAAATCCCCCCACAAAAAAACCTAGACCTAGAGTGACTGACTGCTGAATTCTATCAAACCTCCATTGGAGTATGAAAACCATTTCTCCAGTTATTTCATACAATTGGAAAAGAGTGAATTCTCCAAAACTCCTTCTACAAAGCCAGTATTATGCTAATACCAAAACCAGACAAAGACACACTAAATACAATTATAGACTGATATCACTGCTGAACTGAGACATAAAAGAATCTTAATAAAATCCCAGAATACCATAACCAAGAACACATCAAAAGAATAATTCACCTTGATCAAGTAGGATTCACTCCAGGAACACTTTGAAATGTGCTAGATTAAAAATAGGGAGAATACTCCAAGATGTAGGTGTAGGGAAAGACCTTGTGAATAAATCCCTAACAGCCCAGGAAATTAGACAAACACTCAAGTGCTAGGACCTCATCAAACTAAAAAGCAATTGTACAGACAAGCAAACCATTAAAAGAGTCACTAGGTGGCCAATGTAATGGGATAAAATCTTTGCCAGCTATACTACTGATAGAGGTGAAAGAACTGAAAAAAAATAAACAATAGAAACTTAAGTAATCCAATTTTTTTAAAAAAATGGGTCAGAGTTCCCAAAGGAAGAAATACACATGACCAATAAATATTTAAAGAGATGTCCAACATCTTTAGTTGTCAGTAAAGTAACATATCTTTGTGATTCCATCTCACTCCAGTCAGGATGGCAATCATAAAAAAAGTCAAATGACAACAAACACTATCAAGGTTGTGCACAAAGAAGGAACCCTTCCTTATCTACTGCTTTCGGACAGACACTATGGAAATCAGCACAGAGACTCCTGGAGAAGATAAACATAGATATTTCATCTGATCCAGCTATTCCACTCCTGAGTTCTTGTTATAGTCTAGAGATACATCAAAAAGTTAATTAACTATGCTTATCCCCTTTCATTCAAACTTTCTCATTTGTGGCTGCAGAATCTGTTCAATTTTATAGTTGGCATAGAACATTGGGGAGATCAAAGTCCATCAATACAACAAGAAAAGATACCCAACTATCTATCATGAGATGTGTCACATCCTTTACAATTGCTGGGGACCAGGAATTGTAGAGAAAGCAGTTACATAAGCACTTCTCTCATGGCTAGCCTGACACCTAGTTCCAGAGAGATGGCAGTTGACAGAATGGTCAACTCAAAACACATCAAGGCAGAAATCCAGAGGCAGTAGACAGTTCAACACTAAACCAGACTGTTAACATGCCTAGCTAAGCTCACCAAAGAGTGTAGAAGAAGAAGTGGGGATATTGTAAGAGCCACAGAATGGGTAGGGGTATGCTGAGGCTTAAACCCTCCCCTTGAGCCCACAGACACTGGGCAAGGCCTTCATAGTCCCAAAGAGAATACCAATATTCCCACTGAGGAGGGCTTTCCCTGGAATGAGAGGGGGTGGGAGAGGAGATGTTAAGTGCATAAACTTTTAAAAAATAAAATGTTAAGTTAGCACCAGGACAAATGAGATAACCCTTTTTTTTTTTTTTTAATAGAGAATTTAATAGGTGTAGGCCCTCTTGTAGCCCACAATTGACGGTAGCTTGATATTGGAGAGTGGGCTTACGTTTGGATCTGGTTCTGACTTGTTTCCCAGCTCCAGCTATGGGTCCCAAACCAGTGAGGGGATCAGTTAGCCAAATTGAGAGCAGTTGGTTCCCCACCATGGCTGTGTGCCACCACTGCACTTGTGTGGGCATCACAACAAGTTATTTGCTGCTAAGTAGGTTAGACCATGCGTTGCTTCAACAGATATTGGTCAATTTCCCCCAGTCGCCCATGTAGCACCTTCTAGCACTAGACACGCCTGACTGTCTGGGGACTGACTCTCTTCCAACTTCCAGCCATGCCATTCTAATTTGCATGTCAATCACATAAGGTATCTTCAGCAGTAGGGTCTTACCACTAGCCTTTGGTGGGTCATCAAGTACTCTGACAGAAATCTGTCTGTCTTTTAGGAAACCTTGCAGGTTTCTCTGAACAAAAGCTCATTGTGGATGATAGCCCCATGCTGGATCTGGGAGTTACATGTCAGTGCCCACTAAGAAAATGAGGAAAAAGATAACTAATATACAAGAGTTAGAGATAAGAGAGAGAGAGAGAGGGAGAGGGGAAGTGAGGGAGGGAAGATGTAGGAGATTAAGGTTAGTCTTAATCTTACCCTCTCCAGTGTCTTGTGGTTCAGGTGTTCCCTGTAAGGGCCTGGTGAAGGTTCAGCCATTTGGTCTGTCTTTTAGTAAGTAGAAGATTATGGTACCATTGCCGTTTGGGTCTAGATTTGTGTTTCCCACCCCTTTGATGCCCTCCCCTCCCTCCCCTTCCATCCTAGTGTCTAGTCTAGGAGATGCCTACTGGGTATGTAAGGTATCTTTGGTAGATTCAGGTTAGGTGCTATAGATGAGTGAGACTATGTGGCGATTTTTTTTTCTGTGATTAGGTAAGTTCGCTGAGAATGATCTGTTCCAGGTTCAACCATTTTTCCTCAAATTTCATTGTGTCATTTTTTCTTACTGCTGTATAGAATTCCATTGAATAGATATACCACATCTTAGTTATCCATTCTTCTAGTGATGGACATCTGGGTTGATTCCAGCTCTTAGCTATTACAAATTGAGCCGCTATAAACATGATTGAGCAAATCTCTTTAGTCTGTGGTTTGAAGGTTTTAGGGTAGATGCCCAGTAAGGGAATAACTGGGTCTGTTGGTATCTCTATACTCACCTTTTTCAGAAGTCTCCATATTGATTTCCAAAGTGGTTGTACCATACTACATTCCCACCAACAGTGGATGAGTGTTCCTACTTCTCCACATCCTTGCCAGCATTTATTTTTATTTGATTTTTTGATGTTTGCTATCCTTATTTGGGTAAGGTGGAATCTCATAGTTGTTTTAATTTGCATTTCTCTGATGATTAGGGATGATGAACATTTTCTTAAGTGTATATTTGCCATTTCTATTTCTTCCTCTGTGAACTGCCTGTTCAGCTCTTTGCCCCATTTTGTGAGTGGGGTGTTTGACTTCTTACTGTTTAGATTTTTGAGTTCTTTGTAGATTCTAGATATTTGGCCTCTATGAGTTGGATAACCCACAAATATTTTCTCCCATTCTGTGGGTAATCTATTGGCTTTGCTTATTGTATGCTTGTCTGCTTCTCTTTTTCAGATAGATGTAGATCCTAAGGAGAGAGCCACTCCATCATACCTCAAAAGGGCCCTGGCTGAAACTAAGAAAAATTGGAGAAACAAGCAAGGGGGCTGTTTTCCTGATGAACCGGTTTGCAGCACAAGGGGGAAGGAGATCAACACAGAGAAAAATCAGCTCTTACCAAATCAGAGAGCCAGAGCCTCAGAGGCCCCCAACACCTCATCACTGAAGCAGACCAAAAATGAACCCAACATGGCTCTGCGAAATTTTGCGGAAGAGGGGGCAGAAAGAATGTCAGAGTCACATGTTGGGTCATGATATGCAGAGTCATTTAGCTTACCCATAACTGTGGGCTAATTCCACAATGCATGACCCCTATACCTCAACAAGGAGGGGCCAAGGGGAGGGGGTAGGTCACGGATGAGCCTAATTAACTTATTTTGACCTGTTTTCTGTTCCTTTGTGTATAAATTTAGTTAGCTTGTTTGTGTATTTACTTTTTTTTCTTTCATGTCACTGATTTTTACCACAAAGTCCACTCTTAAAATGTTATGCTGCATTATCCAGTTTTAGGCATTTGGCTCTGAATTCTTGTCATTTAATGAGTATTGGGGCACCCCAGTGTTTGCTGCCATCTGTAAAAAGCAAGTTTCATAAGAGTAAGAGCAGCATTAATCCAAAGGGTATAGACACACATTTAGAAGACTTTTGGTGGACATATCCTCTCCATTTAGGCAAAGAACAGTGGAAGCTTCTGTCTAGGGTCTATAACCTTCCAAACTATATAGTTTTGACTTGATTGTCAGTACCAGTTATGAATATTCTCCCACTGTGCAGGCATCATATCCAATCAGAACGTAATTGATTATACCCATACCTTATATGCCACTGTTGCATTGGTGGGTACATCTAGCCTAGTTAGTTAACTATTTTGTGGAATACAGGTCCACTGTTTGTTAGTACCTACCAGGGCCCAAAAAATATCACAGAGGAAGTGGAGTGCTGTTCTCACTACTAGCCAAGAAAACCTTCTCCACTGAGATGATAGTGGACACTAAGGAGACTCAGTTCTCATCAAAGCAGAAAATAAGAGGCTTCCAGAGTTCTACAGGATGCTTCTTAAATACTGTTCATGGCCCAGAGAACACTGTGGAAGTGGGAGAGGAAAGATTGTATGAACCACAGGGTTTGACAGGGTTCTGTAAGGCATTGTCTTCCCCACAGAAACTGACTGATGCATACACCACCCCAGAGTGATTACTGATATGCTGAATGATATGGCCTTCCTTGGAACAGAGTAGTAGAGAGAGGGTAAGAGAGAATAACTAGATAGGAATATAAACAGTTTGCAGTATTTTCATGCCATTCATTAAAGTTCCAAATGAAATTATTTTTTTAAAAAATTCTGTATCCTACAATTCTTGAATTTGTGTTGCCAGTTTTTTCATCTTTATTTTTGTTTCCTTTTTTTGAATTTGCATTTTTTTATCCTTATGTTGTTTATTGAAACATGGGCTATTAAATTTCCAGATTATTGACCATATTCTGGCTTTATTCTTGATGCCAATTTCTAGTTTAATAAAAATGTACTGAGAAATGTATTTTTATCTATTCATGAACTTATTTATTTATTGGACACTTTGTTGGCCATCAAAACTGGCCTGACACTCCACACATAACACTGGTTGGCCGAAAACTCTTGATTTTTCTCACTGACTCAACTACAGAGTTTGCTGATGTATGCAACCACTACCACATGAAAATAAACTTTATATTTAGTAACCTTTCTAATTTTTTGATATTCATTTTGTAATTAGCACATTAACTAACTTAGAGAATGTTCTTACACTGCCAGATGGAAAGAGCTTTCTGTATTTAAACCATTTGATGTATACTATATTACCATCAAAAGTAGACTAATTGATTTTTTTTTGATGACATATCTGTTGATGAGAGTCAGCATGGAAGCCCCCTGTCTATGTTTGATTATTCTTGATGGATTCTTAGATTTTGGTGACATGTTGTTGTGAATTTTGAGTTAATTTATGTTTATAATTTTATACCTTCTTTATTCATCGACACCCTATCATTATAGCATGATATTATTTCTCTCCTAACATAGCTTCCCATTTAAAGTTTATTTTTTCTCATATAAGGGCAGCTTCCCTGCTTTGGGCATCTCCATCTGCATGGAATATGTATTTGTATCCCTTTAATCAATGTTTATCCTTTGTGTTCAGGTGGTCCATTTTATTATTCACATGAAGAACATGGTGGCTATACCATATATATTATAGGTAATACAGTAGGCTTCAATATAATAACAAGTTCAATTGTACATAAAACCTCTGTAGTTATGCTTTTTCCTCCAAGATCTTATGTCTTTTATGATATAATATATTTATTGCATGTTATGTATGAACAAATTATAATACCTGTCATTATCTTTCAATTTTTTTTACTCCTCTTTAATTATATATTTTCATGTCAGTTGTTAATAACTAGAATAATTTCATATCAACTAGATAAATCCTCTGTACAATTTTTTTGGGATGTAGAACCAGTAGGGAAATCTAAAGCTTTTGTTGTTGAAAAACCTCCTTTGCTTCTGAAGGACTTCTTTGCCAATTTAAAATTGGTAGATGTTTCCTATCTAGATGACGGTGATTCACAAAAATATCTATAGATGTCCCCATTCTATTCCCCTTTTGTCATCACATTGTAAATTGTGTGTGTTTGTGCTTGTGTATATGTGTGTGTTAATATTGTGTGCATTTTCCTCATCTTGCAACGCCAAGGCAGGTTGTGAGGGCTCTGCATATACTTTCCCTAAGGCAGTTACTCAAGTCTATGCTTTTTCCTAACCTTGCAGGGTTGAGCGCACTGACTGCCTATGCTCCAGAGCCATTTGATTATACTTTTCACTTGTGGGTAATATGTGACAGGCTGACCATGCATATGCTAGTGTATTTGGGCATTGTCCATTGCACTGGAAGTACTTGGGAGCACCTATGGGTTAACTGACAGCTCTCAGGTAATGCAACCTGAGGATGTCCAACACCTAGCTAGTAAGACTTGCAGCTCTGTAATTCCTTCATTTTCCTGTTTTTTTTTTTTTTTTATGAAACTCCTTTTGTTACACTATTTACCATCTCAAATCCAGTCAGCCTTGCTGATTTCTGAAATACTCTGGATTGTGTGAGGCACTAGTGGTCCTTTTGGCTAGGGTCCAGCAGAGCTTTGGAATGTGGATGCTCAGTGATTGTCCTCAGTGGAAGAAACTGTGTGCTGAGGGAGTCTCTTGGCACCACACTGCAGTCTTTTGGGAGAGATCATAAAGATCAATTGTGCCTGCACTTTTTATGCTTGTCAAAGTATCGTCCTAAGTTTCCCTTCCAACAGTGTGTGGGAACTTCTCTACTTCACTGTCAGACTCACTGAATGGTATTCTGTGCAATGTGAGTTGTTAGCCTTGGTGCACAATGAAGGCAGGATGGGACAATCATGCTTATGGCTCTCATCATTTAGATAAGGATATGGACAATACTAGGTACAGGTTTAGGTTGATGGACTGGAATGAAGCATTCATTTTCTCCATCTTTAAAACAAGTATTTTAATTATTTTTCATTTAAGTCATTGTAAGTAATAGTTTGTGATATTTAAAAAACTCATCTTTCTTCGAAAATTATACAGTAATTCTAAGACTTGGGGGAGATTGTACTTTAGTTTTAGCAATCTAATATTTTCTGATTAGCATTAAGTCTGTGTAGTAAAATAGTCAACAGCAATGTGAATATTAATATCAAGCTCATGGTAATAGTTGTGTTATTTGTATATCCATGACTATCAATCAATATTTATGAATAACCAAAACTTATTACTTGTAATTTTTCCTTTATTATCAGACTCTCTTGATAGACCATCAATACATTTCAAAGATTTATGTTTTAAAATTTTAAATATTCTAATATTTATGACTTTTAACCATAAAACACATAAAATACCTAATGTTTTTATATATACAGGTACAGAAAGTGAGTTACACTGACTTTCATTCTAATCTACTTTTTACAAAGGAAAGCCAGCATGTGCAATTCTTTCACACACCAGTTTTACACATGTTTACTTACGCCTGGTATAGAAAAGTTTTGTATTGTTGTCTTTTCCCATTGGTCTATTGGTCTAGGTCATGAAGTCTCATGTTCAGTGAAAATAAGGGAAAACAAGTTATTAAAATTATATTCATCATGGGCTGGAGAGATGGCTTAGCGGTTAAGCGCTTGCCTGTGAAGGCCTAAGGACCCCGGTTCAAGGCTCAATTCCCCAGGACCCACATTAGCCAGATGCACAAGGGGGCACATGCATCTGGAGTTCGTTTACAGAGGCTGGAAGCTCTGGCACGCCCATTTCCCCCCCCTCCCTTCCTTCTCTCTGTCACTCTCAAATAACTAAATAAACAAAAAAAATTTAAAAAAATTATATTCATCACATCTACTGTGGGGATGTTAGATAACTTTTATTTTTGTTTGTTCATTTGTTTTTGATTATGACACAAAGTAAAATGTTTCCTTATCCTGTTTTTTATACAGATTTTATTGTGGTTTTTCCACCCCCCCCCCATGGTGCTCCTTCTTGCTGTTGTCCTCCATGCTTGGTTCACAATAGCTTTTAAAACAAATTTACCTAGAAATAAACATGGACAATCGTGTAAGATCAACTTATAATGAAAATGTTAAAACGTACAAAAAATAAAAAAAAGAAACGTAATTGAAGATGACAGTAGGTGGTGGAAAGTCCTTCCATGCTCCTGGATGGGCAGAATTAATATGAAAATGGTTGTGCAAACCATAACACAGTGAAAGTCCATCAACATTTTAATAACATTATGTACAAATTAAAAAAAATCAATAATAAAAGTCATATGGAAACCAAAAAGACCATGTACCGCTTTAGCAAAATAGAACTCTGTCAAAGGTTCCATAATACATGATGTCAAACTCTCCTATGGAGCCAGAATGACAAAGATGGCATGGTACTGGCACAAAAATAGACATGTAGACCACCAGGGGATAATAAACTATGAGAGAAATAAGCTGTGTGGGAAATAAACTCACAATAGTTATAGCTGCCTATTTTTTCACAAAGATAAAACATACTCTAGAAGAAAGACTCTATTTAATGAGTAGAACTAGAAAAATTATTAACTTTTTTGCCACATAAACATGGAAGTAAGATAAAATTACAATAAGTTACCATGGTATCACATGCAAGTAAAAAAAATGGAAAGAGCCAGTTTGTTCTAACACTTTATTTCAACTATAATCTCAGCTAGGGTCAGTGAGGTTGATATGCCCCTTCCTCCTGTGGCTCTATTTCATGTGGTATGTACATTCAGAATTTCACTTCGATAAAATGGTACAGGAATACTTAGTTTCTTCAATGCTCTATGTTTTCAACATTTCTTAATATCAAACCTCCTGTAGTTTGTAAATTGGCACCTAGAATATAGCAGTAAGAGCTATGGCGGTCTGAGCAGATAAAAACAGAAAGCTTGGTTGTTTCCTTCTTGTTGGGGTGGCAGGATTTTAAATAATGTGGGAGTCAAATTGCATTGCTCAGGTCAGAAAAATGTATCTGCCTGAGGTTAAAGGTAAGACCCTATTGCTGAAGACACCACATTTTGCCAACACAGAGCATGGAGAGATCTGGCTGGAATCAGGAAGGAAGCCAGTCTGCAGATGTGTAGCCCAAATAATGTTAGAAACCACTATATGAACTGCTGGGGGTAAATGGCCCACAACATTGTGAGAAAGAAGGGGGCACTGCTATGCCAAATCAACCACCTGACAAGCTGCACATACCTGTGCAAGAATGACACACAGCCTAGGTTGGTAACCAATGGCTCTCTGATTGGCTAAGTGATACACTCTGTGAAAACAAACCCTAGCTGGAACTGGAAGCCAAGTTAGTATCCTATGGAGACCAAGTTATGGACTCAAACAAGAAGCTCCCACCAGTCTAGCCAAAAGAGAGGCTACAGCCATCAAAAATCTCTCTGAATTAAAAATCCTTATCCCTTTAACCTATGCTGATCCCACTCTCTAGTGGAGTATCTATTCTTTTTCAGAACGTATCAAGAAATGCAGACAACTAAAACTTATCAACAAGGCAAGAAAAGATAGCTGACTTCCTGTCAGGAAATGAACCACCCCTCACACATCAGCCAGGGCCCAGATGGAACCACAAAGGAACTGATGAGATGAGCAAGAGTGCTGCTTCCACAGCGAGCCTGACAACCTGTGCCAGGGTGATGCAGGTAGACACTGAGTATACTCAAAATATACCAAAGGAGAAATCCAGAAGCTGCTGAGAGTTCAGCACTAAAGTAGCCTCAAAACACATCCACTAAGGCTCAGGGGATTTTGTGGAAGAAGCAGAAAGATTGGAAAAACCACAGGAGAAATATTCAGAGACAGTGCCCCAACCCAAAAATTTTGACTACTGCTCTTAGAACACATAACTCACAACCCCATGGTGAGTAACAACAATTCCATTGAGGAGGACCCTCAGGGGAATGGGGAGAGGGAATAGGTAAATGATGGTAACAACACATAATGTGTCCATACAAAGTTTCTACTGAAAAAAATAAGGGCTGGAGAGATGGCTTAGCGGTTAAGCGCTTGCCTGTGAAGCCTAAGGACCCCGGTTCGAGGCTTGACTCCCCAGGACCCACGTTAGCCAGATGCACAAGGGGGTGCACGTGTCTGGAGTTCGTTTGCAGTGACTGGAGGCCCTGGCGTGCCCATTCTCTCTCTCTCTCTCCTCCCTCCCTCTCTCTCTCTCTCTCACTTTCTCTCTCTCTCGGCCTCATTCTCTCTCTGTCTATCACTCTCAAATAAATAAATAAAGCAGAAAAATAAAAAAAATAATAATAATGTACTTCTTGTTTTCTTCACTTCCTTGTGGCCCAATGATTGCCACAGTTTCATTGACACAAGGAAAAAAAATAACACTTATTTTGGTTAGATACTGTAAATTGAATATTTGAGGTATTGTCAAAATATAATTGCTAACTAAATGAGAAACACACATCTGCTTCCAAATTGAATGCTAGAGTTTTTACAAAAATGCTTAAGGCCTCCCTTGTTCTTGATTAGTCAAAATGTCTTTAATTTGAATATAATGTAACAGGCCTGAGATTCTTTTATTATTTTAAACTGAAATATGTACTTCTTATATTTGACTGAAATGAAACTCAGCTTTCCTCATATACATAATAAGAATATTTCGTTTCTTGAAACAGATCTTTATGGAAATATATATCTGAAAATAATAATAACTGGTAAGAATTTAATAGCCATACTCATTTACTCCAGACATAAAATACGTATAAAAAGTAAAATTAAATATTACTAACACCATAGTGTTTTCTTATTTTCCACTGCAAAATTCCACATGAATGATACTTTGCTCTCAGATGCAAATGAATAAAAACAGTGTGGACTTACCTGTGAATTTTGTTTTCAGAGAGCAGACTGCAAATGTGTGGGTGAATTGGGTAGAAAGCGATGCCATGAGAAAATCTCTGTGGGTTTCAAAGCATAGAATTCTTTCAGAATCACTGAGAAAAACACAACCATAGTTTTGTCACATTTTAAACCTATTTCTATAGCTTCCCCACTTCGTTATTGAGGAAAAGTGGCAAACAAGCCCTTCTCTCCTGTTTCTTTCCATCTCTGTTTCTGTCCATGTCAGTCTCTGTTTCCTCAAATAAGCAGACAGGCTGATATGAGGAGGAACTTGACATGTTTACAGCAATTCTATGAAGTAAGGAAAAGAACCAGCCCACTGAAAAATTTTCTAAAAGGAAACATTATATATATATATATATATATATATATATATATATATAATGCAAAGATAGTAATAAAACAAGCAAACATCATTCCTAGAAACAAACAAACAAAAAGATACATTGTTTTCAAAAATAAATACTACAAATGAGAAAGATATTTAATAACTTAGAAAACATGTGGAAATAGTAAATGAAATAAGAAAAAGAAAAAATTAAAACTACATCATAAAATCATGATCATTATTGAAAATAGCAAGAGGAGTTAAAAGTAAGTGCTCACCTTGCCAGCACATACACTAAGGCTGGAATGATACAAAGATGAGAAGATAGTAGAAAGTCAATCTAAATGAAGATCGCAACAAGTGGACATAAAATATTAAAGAACACCGAGATAAAAACACAAATATGAACGGTAGCTAAAGTAAGTGAATGCCAACTTAATATAACCAATGCTTAAGTAATATATATATATATATATATATATATATATATATATATATATATATATCCCTAAAGATGTATATCAAAAACATTTGCTGAACAATTAAGAAAAAATGTAGAAGTTGATAGAGTTACTTTTTCTTAGGAAAAGTTGATGTATATTACCCTGAATATGTATTGTGGTAATGTCAATCAACTTCAAACCAAAAAATGTACTCTCATGATAAATAAACTGAAAAACAAAATTAAAAGGCATCTCTGTTGTCAAGGCACCAAAGTGTACTGGCTTCCTATCTCTGCAGAGCTACAGTGGAACTGAGAACACAGTAGAGTCCTATCCAGAGGACAGTGGAGTGCCATGTCCACTACCCACACGGTGTTTCTGAAAAAGAACATGTGGGTTCAGTCAGCTGATACAATAGTATTTTCAAACCATAAAATGTTTAAACTATTAAGTTTTATTAAAAGGAAACCTAACAGTTAAAGTTCATAAAACCAGGATGGAAACGGAGAAATTGACAAAAGAGAAGAAAGTCCACAGAGTCCGAGTGAGGGTCACACTAGGACCATGCAGCTGGAAGCATCTGATGAGCAGTATATTGGGGATTCTGCATGAAAGCACACCGTCCAAGCTAGGTGTGTATGCTTGGAAAGCAAGGGTATTATCTGTCTTGAACATAGGTTTTTTAATTTCAAAGAAAATTGGCAGAAAGTTATTTAGCTACTGAAGTTTGAGACTTCTATTTATACATTAGTTCCACTTTGGGAAACTCTTTCCATTGGTCTAATAAATTGCCTATCATGTGTGTCTAGGTGGGGCATATGCACATTGCGTGCATGTGTGCACATGCATGTGGAGAATCATAATGCACCTCGATTTTGGAGTAATTTTCATATTTTAAGTCATACAACTGAAATTATACCATTGAGATCTATTGCCATGGCAGCTAAAATATCTAAGAGAAAATAATCATCTAAGTTATTAGCTGAAGAAAAAGAAATGCACATAAGGATTAAAATACGGTTCATATCTTATTTCATAATTTGAGTTCTCAATAGTCACCAAGAAATATTAGGAAAATGAAAGGCATCTGGCAAAAGAATATTTTCTAAAGACAAGCTTAGAAATTGTAAAATTGTTTCATACACACTCATAAGCTTAATGTACTTTATGAGACTGTGAAATTTGGAAGTTAGAGTTTTGGAGGTAGCTTGTCTCATAAACATGGGTTAATTCTCAGAAACTATTTTAAAATGTTGAGCTTGGTGTTGCACACCTGTAATCCCTGATCTCAGGAGGTGAAGACAGGTGGACCCTTGGGTCTTGATGGCCAGACACCTTAGGCTAACTAGTGAGCCACCAGCTAATGAAAGACCATGTCTCAGAGAAAGGTTACTGGAGTTCCTGAGAATGACCTTTGAGGTTGTCTTCTGAACTCCACACATACACACATGCACCTAAACCAACAAAAGAAAAAGAAATGATGCAGGAAATTTGTTAATTCATTACCACTGTCATGTAGCTGCGACGAAACACTCCTTGAGAGAGGGAAATAAGAGGTTAGCATGGAAGAAAGAAAACAAATTGAAAGTTAGCAAATATTGAAAAACTGGAGAAAACTGCATTCATATATAATGATTGAAAATTGAAAGTGTAAAGATAAATTTTCCTTATAAATGAGTATTAAATGGAATGCCCTCAAAAATAAGATATATACTTAATTTGGAGGACTTTTTACTTTTTTTGTTTTGCTTTGTTTTATTTCGTTTTTTTTTTTTTTTTTTTTTCTAGGTAGGGTCTCACTCTAGCTGAGGCTTACCTGGAATTCACTCTGTAGTCTCAGGATGGCCTTGAGCTTACAGTGATCCTCCTACCTCTGCCTCCAGAGTGCTGTGACTATAGGCATGCACCATCGTGCCTGGTGACCTTTTCCTTAATATAATCATTTATGTTTGAATTTTTATAAGATTTCCTAATTTGTGTGATTGGTGCTTTAAAATAATCTCTGAACAGGCTTGGTCTTGTAAAAAATAATATTGTTAAAAATAAGTTTCTACAAATATATCCACAATAAAAATGGAGAACTGCAAATATATTATGTTTGTATATCAATAGAAAATTCTTTTACAAAAAATGTTTTTCTTTGGCATATTGGATTTTATTTGCAATTTAGTTACAGTGCTAATATTTGGAAAACCATGTGTCAAGGGAAGCAGAATGACACTCACTCTGCTTACGTTGGCCATTCCATGACAAAGTGAATAGCAGTGTGGGAACCAGTGGTTACCATTATTAATAGACCTGCCCCACCTCTGGGTGGAAATATAAGCATAGGTAGAGGGCTCTTTAAATGGATGATCTCATCCTCAAGAAACATTCTGATTGCAAGGAAGCCACAATGTTGTGAGTACCTCATCACTCTCACTGTGGAACATTCACATCCGAGTCAGTGCAAAAAGACCAAAACTTTAACCTTTAATACGAAAACTGAATCAGTCTGTAGGGGGATATGTGAAAGCAATATTATCTACTTCATTTTACATAAGAATAGCAAGAGAAATTTGTTCCCAATATTCTTTCACCCCAGCTGATCTTCAGTTTTCTGTGATATAACCCCAAGGGTCTTTAGAGCCAGAATCACTTGTTTTCCAAGAACTGCTGCTTCCTCTGACCATACTTCAATTTCTGCTTTTGGATTTTCACCTCCCCCTTTCCATTATACTGAGTAATATATGATTCTGAATGATGTGTACAATGGAAAAATGCTGTTAAATGTGTACTTTATGGACACAGCTGCCCCAAAAATGGCTTCACATACATCTCTAACTAGTGTGATTTATTGTTCCCTAGCCCCCACTCACCCACATATAATCATAATGAGAGAAAGAGAGTGATGAATTGTAATTCCACCTCTTTCCCTAAACTCTTAAAAAAGAATCCAAACCTGAGTCTTAAAATTGAAGCACACAGTTTTTTTTTTTTTTTCTCCTGCATCTTCAGGACATGAGATTTATAAGTCATTATGCCACTAGTGTTCAGTTGATATGGGGGTAACTTGTTCACTCAACAGGGAAGTAACTTAGAGATCCCATTACCCAAGAGACCAAGGATTTCCTCTAATAATTTTCTCACCCACTTTGCACTGGAAGTTGAGTGATGTCTTGTTTCTTCTTTGGACAGAAAGACTCTTAAGCATTTTATATTGGGGAAGCTATTTTTAGTCATATCTTGTAAGATTCTGTCACTTTATGCTTTGATTTTGCGGCAGTGAACTATGGTTGATTTGTAGCCACTGGATATACACATCTGATTCCATCTACCACAGAGAAAATAGCCTTTGGCTTGCCAGTTAACAGTATTTTATACAAAAACTAGCAGTTCAAATTTTCAAATGTTTGTGCTAATATAATACAATTAAGTGACTGAATTGAAATCTGTGTTCCAACATTCTGGTAATCAAAGTTCAAGAGCAAGGTGTTTTAATATTTTACCAATTGTTTTCATGGTGATGGTGTGTGTTTAAATATGGTGGAGGGAATTCAATCATCAGGGGATATTCCAAGAATACACGTATTCACAAAGAAGCATTAAACTGAAAGTAAAAGTATCATTATACATCAAAATGTTAAAGTAAAGTATTCTGCTTTGGTATATATGCATGTACGCACCCTCTCTCTCTCTTTCTCCCTTTCTCTCTCTCCCCCACATGTACAGAAACATGCACACACTATGCACATAAACAGGAGCATGGGCACACACCTAAGAGAAATATGGAAAATGAAAATGCCATACAAAATTTACCATGCTGCATGTGTGCTTATTTATTATAAGTATTAATCATAATTAGTTGATTATTTTTCAGTAAAGCTGTGAGAAAATTCTTCAAGTACTTTTTCTAAAATTTGAATGTGTAACCTTAGAACACTGTACTTTGCAAGATGAATTCATGGATCCTCTGCTATACCTCAAATCTTAATTTGAAGAAATTATATGTTGTGGTTCGATGCAATCTACTATCTTAGCACTTTTTCAGTAGCATTTGTTTGAGGTAAATATAGATAATTTTTTGTTACTTGCTAGTTTAGGACATACTTAGAATGACTAATTTATAGTCAAGAAAGAACTTAGACTACATTTATATGGCAAAATTATATGATCATTTTCAATATAGAATATATTTTTTCCTATATATACCCAAGTCACTGAATTCGCTGTGTCAATCTATTTATTCATTGGATGCTTTTTACATATTATTACTCAGTCCCAGGGTAAAACAGATGTGAACTAACAGACAAAGTCTTCCTGATGGTAACTACTGAGGAAAATTACACTTAATAAACAGTGATCTGGATGTAGAGGTTGGTGGTAAGAGATAGGAAGGTGAATTAGCCGTGTAGAGGTTTGTTTCAGAAGAGCAATCAGGAGTTGTATCGGACATTATCATCAAGAAAATAGTTGTATATTCATCTAGAATGATATCATAGGCCACCTTATGATCTTCTAGAAGACAAAGCAGAAAAATATCAATTAACCTAGAGCAGATAAACTTACAACAGTATTGTGCACCCCCATTTTCTTTGGGATGCCTTAGAGCTCTTCTTATCGTGTTGAGGAAGAAAGGTCATCTACCTGGAGTCCAGGGCTCATGGATGACCCATATCTCCATCAGCATCCCAGATTTTCCAGCCTTCTGATGGTTTCCTTCATCATGGCCATGCTATTTTGAAAGCTAGGACACAGTTGTTCCACCATCATTTTGGAATTCATGCTCCCAGTGGGAGGGAAGATAGCAGAAAGCGTAGCTCCCGTAGTTTAATATCTGTGTGGGGGCTGGAGAGATGGCTTAGAGATTAAGGCACTTGCCTGCAAAACCAAAGAATCTTGGTTTGATTCCCCCAAGGCCCATGTAAGCTAGATGCAAAAAGTGGCACATGCACCTGGAGTTTGTTTGCAGTGGCTAGAGGCCCTGGCACTCCCATTCTCTCTCTTCCTCTCTCCCTATCTGCATCTCTATCTCAAATAAATAAATAAATAAATAAAACAAGATCTGTGTGAAAAATGTTTCATGGTTAGAAAAGGGGCAAATTCAAATGTAAACTACTACAGAACTCTTTTGAAGAGGAGAACACAGGGAAAGAAAGCCTGGGCAGAGAGCTAACATGAGAAGAACAGCATGGAAATGGAGCCATATGCAGCCATGTCATTCACATTTCTGTTAATGTCCACATACGCTGCTTTTCTGGTTGTATGGTTTCTGGACCCCTGAAACTTAAATACTCTTCAAATACCTGTGGAACAGAAGAACACTAAAGAGAATGATAATGTATCATTAGATTAGTTAGGGTTTTCTAGAGGAGCAGCACTGATAGAATGAACTGTATTTTAAAAGAGTATTTGGGCTGGAGAGATGGCTTAGCAGTAAATGTACTTGCCTGCAAAGCTTAAGAACCCAGGTTCAATTCCCTAGTAGCCATGTAAGCTAGATGCACCTGGTGGTACATAAATCTGGAGTTTCTTTGCAGTTGCTAGAGGCCCTGGCACACTCATTCTCCCTATCTGTGCTTCTCTTTCTATCTCTCTCTCTGTCTTTGTCTCCTTCTAAAAGAGATAACTTATTAAAAAGGAGACTCTTGTATTTATTGTTTTAATTTTTTTGGGGGGGGGGTTATTTACTTATTTGAGAGCGACAGACAGAGAGAGAAAGAGGCAGAGAGAGAGAGAAAGAATGGGTGTGCCAGGGCTTCCAGCCACTGCAAACTAACTCCAGACACATGCACACCCTTGTGCCTCTGGCTAACGTGGGTCATGGGGAATCAAGCCTTGAACCAGGGTCATTAGGTTTCACAGGCAAGAGCATAACCAGTAAGCCATCTCTCCAGCCCTTGTATTTATTTTTTTAAAAAACATGGAATTTATTGGATTAGCTTATGGCAGTCCAACAACTGCAGTCTGCATGTTTGACAGTCAAGCATCCTTGTAGGTAACTGCTCAGTCCGTAAGGCTGGATGCCTTAGCAGTTCCAATCCAGCACTAGAGGCCTGAAGGCTTTCTGGGGAGTTGATCGACTTTACTATATGTTGGAAGGCTGAGGAAACTTGGTTCCAATGCCAAAGAAGGATAGCTGAAAAGGATCAATGCACATGCAATGAAGGCAATTATCAGCAAGCAGTACAGGCAGCCAGGTGGGAGGAAGAGACTCTTTCCTCCCAGAGCTTCCTTATATAAAGCCCACCACCTGGAGGGATGCCCACTCTGGGAGGAAGGACTCATTCTGGAGGAAAGACTTTTTCCTTCATTTAATCCTTTTTGGAAGCAGCCTTAGAGACCCACCCAAAAGGAATGTCTGTGGATTCCTCATCAGATCAAGTTGATAACAGAACTTCACCATCACAGTCACCCTTCCTCACTTGCTTTCATACATTATAAAGAAATGGCCTGTCTTATCTCAGTTCCTTCTTCCATTCTGTCCTCATCATACAAATATGGCAATTATCTAGTAATATATACAACTTAGTGTATTAAGTGTCCAATAGTTGATATGAAGCTTAAATGAGTGAACATTTGTCTTCCCTTCAAATCATGACAGTGCATAAATAGAGTAATAGAGGTATTTATCAAATGAAATAAAATACTTGATTTGTGCTAACATTTATGCCTTCTATAAAAAAATTACTTTGATATGCTTCAGCTTCCCAAGCATTTTCAAGTGGACTTGGAAAATCCATCATCCATTTGACTTTAATTTCTCTCTGTTTTGTCAACTTTGATATTTTTTGTTCTAATGTGAAACATATTTCATGTTAATCTGCAAAATTGCTACAGTGAAAGATCAACCCAAACATTTTCTTTAATTGTTCATAAAGTAAAGGAAAAGAAATTCTGATACCTTGGAAAATTCTAACACATAGCTGACATATATTTAACTAATATGTTATTTTGCTCCCTCTTTTGGAAGACATGATATTATTTTTTTTAGAGATTATCTTGTGAAAGTAACACCCAGGGAGAAAATAGGAACTGTAAGAGGAAACAAATTTGTTTTATTACTCAGTTTTTGCTTTTAACAGGTAGAAACAGAAGCCATCTTTTCTCTGGCTGAAGAAGTTTTAGTGAGTCCTGAAAATCACATTTTACATTAGCTATCACCACTATAAACAACAACAACAACAAAAACCTGATATCTTTGTTGTTGTCTTTGTAATTGTAAAAATGTATTTTTTTAGCTAGTCACAAACTTAGCTGTCAGAAGATAGTACATAAAATATCAGAGGCAGAAAGGAAGATGTAAATGCAGAAACATGGGTTAAGATGGATTGTTAAATAACTTATTTATTTATTTGCCAGCAGTTTACTTATTTATTTGTATACACACAGGAAAAGGGAGAAGAAAAAAAAAAAAAACAGAAGGAGAGAGGGAAGAGAGAGAGAGAGAGAGAGAGAGCCAGAGCCTCTAGCCATTGCAAATGAAGGCTAAAATGCATGTGGCACTTTGTCCATCTGGCTTTATGTGGGTACTGGGGAATTGTACCTGGGGTCAATAGGCTTTGCAGGCAAGTGCCTTAACCACAGGATAGTGTCTGCAGCCCAAGATGGAATTGTAATAGACTCTATGCAATTGTCAAAACACAGAATTTAAACTTATTTGGACCCAGTATTGAGCAGATTGTTGGGCCATAGTCATTTCCAAAACTCATCCAAGAAAATGGTAAGATTTTTTCATAGATCGTTGTGCAAAGATCAGTGCATATCTGAGGAATGATGATTTTATGGAACTGGTATATGTCAGGGCTGTGGCTGAGATTTAAACATCTTCCTGTAATCATGGTCTTGATTCATTCTCTCCTCCTGTTGGGATGTATTGGCATCTTTTGTCTTTGATTATGTTTCTATGGTAACAGCCATGCAAATAGCACCACCACAAAAAAAAAAAAAAATGTACATTTTACTAAATTCACAGAAAGGAAGATGTAGAAATAGAGATAGATAACAAAACGGAGGACAAACTGCATTCACAACACATTTCATTTGTGTAATGGTATAATGGTATGGTGTGTGTGGTGCATGCTTGTCTGTGTACAGATCCATCTGCTCCGTGCATACCTGCATAGAAGCCAAAGGAGAAAGTGGAGTGTCTGTCTCTGTCCCATATCTGTGTGTTTCCTTGAGACACAGTCTCCCACTGAACTGAAACTGCCATTTAAAGCCAGACTGACTGAAGAGCTAGGACAGCCAGTTTTGAGTCTCCACCCTCTACAAGACTATCCGTAAAGGTTTGTCTGGCCACAACTAGCTGTTTATGTGGGTTCAGAGAAACAGAACTCAGGTTGAGTTAGACCCTCTCAAGGCTCGGTAAGTACTCTTACCAGAAGTGCTCTCTTTCTCCATCCCCACAGCATATCTTGACACCCAATGTGTGAGGGTCTCTTCCATATCAAGCCCATGCTAGTACAGTGTATTAGGCTTGGTGTCCTGCAATCAATCCAATTCAATTCTGACAAGTCTCTAACTGGATTAGAATGGAATCCCCCAAGTTCTGGGTTCACTCCTTCAAGAGGTCAGTTGTCACTGCACCAGATGTTAGGGGCCAATGTGGACTTTCAATCATTCCTACCAAGTGACTATGAATTACAGGTTCCTATGATCCCCTTCACAGAATTCAGTTTTTTGTTAGGTTTCATCAAATGATTCAGAAAAATATGCTACCTAATTGTACTGGTTTATTGTAAAGGATGCAAATCAATAACAGCCAAAGGTGAGATGAGAGGTTGTGGTCTTTTATACCCTCTCTCCAGGTATACTGTTCTCTAGATACTTCAACCTTCCCAGCATGCTGGAAGACCTCTAAGCCCCTTATAAGATGTTTTTGCAGGATTCCTTACATAGACAAAATTGATTAGATGATTGTTATTGGAGATATCTCATTCTTCAGCCCTTCTACCTCCCTTGAATGTTGAGGGAGCCTGAATTGGTATGTTCAGAGTTTAAACCCCTTAATCACAGGCTATGCTACCCTGACAACCATTCAGTCATCCTTAGTGGCTTTGTAGAGGTTACTTTATTAACATAAACTCTAAGTACGTTTGAAAGGTACTTCCTATGAGTAACAATAGGAAATCCTTTTATCTCTCATAAGCTATCTCAGGAATCCAGGACAACAATTATGTATCAGAACAACAAGATATTCTTGCAGCTCTTATCACCTAGGAAATTACATGGACTTTATGAGCTGTGGTTCAGAGTTGTGGATGTAAACCGAAATTTTATAGTTATTAGATCACAATGTTACAGAGGTTGTCACTACTGTCTAAGCCCAAAGCACTAGAACCTAAAGCAAAG
This sequence comes from Dipus sagitta, assembly GCA_036346955.1. Lineage (NCBI taxonomy): Eukaryota > Metazoa > Chordata > Mammalia > Rodentia > Dipodidae > Dipus > Dipus sagitta. The sequence goes on along the minus strand of CM070785.1, from coordinate 71,324,797 downwards.
CCTGGCTCAGACAACATTAGTGCACAAAATGAAAGCTAGGGGTGTGTGCTTGCCTGGGAAGATTTTGCTCTGCTAGGGGTGTGTATTGCATAAGAAGATTTTGTTCTTCCCTGCAAAGATCAAATGGAAAAGCACTTGAGAAAAAGAGAGGCAGTGAAGTGAGAATGAGAATGGATCAGACACTATCATTCAGGTGGTTGAATGCAATGGAGAATTCTATGTTCAGAGAGAAAGGGGTCCATTTTGGTAGCCCTTGTTTCCCTCCCAAAACAAAAAGATTCTAAGCAGCACTTCCTACCAGGTGTGTCCTGCCTCTGTGTCCAGGCATTGGGTTCCAGAGCTGTTCCTCTGTCCTTACCTAAGCAGAAGAGAGACTTGGAACGAAAAGGGAAGACCTAGATAAACAGGAGTCTTCACTATGAGAGACAGGCATTTTCACAGATGCAGCATGACTTCTGTGGAAAGTCATCCAGGATTGAGCCACATCCTCCTAAAGAGATTGTACCTTGTTGAAGTGTCCCTAGTAGTACTATGGGTATAAGTATCACAAAGCCCACATACACATATGCCTACCCTCTCTATTGAAACCACACATCTTGCTTATGGCTGTGCTGGAGAGACAGAAGAAAAAGGAACACAAATTCAGTTTAAGATTAAAGCTTTAAACTGGCTTGTGTTTTTATAGCTAGATCAACTAGAAAATTATGATTTCTGCCCCAGTTGTCATTGTAGTACAGGGAAGGGAAATTTAGCAGAATTGTGTGGAAAACAGTTAGAGATTCATATTTATATCCTACTGCATAATTTAGACAAAACATCAATAAACCATTGATATATGATATGCACAATATATGTAGCAAAAATAATCTTAAATCTTCTTGTTTATTTAGATGTTCATTTGTTTGTTTTCTCATTTATCCCTCTGAATTATGAGCTCTATTATAAGCATAAAGAAAATCAGTGAATTTTGCACTTATATTGTATTAAATCAGCCTAACAATTGTAAAACATAAAAAAATTCTTAATACATCAATGTTTCTTATTAGGCATTTAAATTTCCAAGAATCTCCAAGCTCTCTGCTGTCCTGAAACTCAGCAATTCAGTAGCTCATCTCCCCATTTATTCACTCAAATATATATTCAACTTCATACAAAATGCAGAATGGTAGGTATTGTGGAGACTGCAGTCATACTTACATGACTTTTTTCCCTAAAGAACATAAAATCCAAGCTGACTTGACAGAAGGAATTAATAAATCAGTTCAAGAGGAAGGTGTAAATTATAGAATAAAGCTGTATTTATACCTGCTGCTAGCCTTTCAGAAGATAGTAGGTATGGCTATCAGGTAGGCATTTACAGATATGTAGGATTTATGGAAGAAGGGGTTGTTAATAACATAAGCTAGAAAAATTGATGCCTCAGAAGAATATACTAGAAATTATTAATGAGATGTGAGGGCCTCACCAAGAAAATCATCATGTACTTGTAGATTTCAATGAGGAATAACCTAACATACATGGCTAAATGTTATAAAGGAATAACCTAAAATACTTAGTTTCATTTAACCACAGAGGACAGGACAGGGAAAGTTGAGATGAGATTCAGATTTGTTTTAGGAAAATGAAAGAGACGAGCACCGAGACAATAAAACATGCTGATGTGTTCTGTCTTGTCTCGATCTCTATCATACATCTAAATTTATTATCCTAGTCATAATATTTGCAATATGATTAACTTTATTTTAGAATTGTGTTGGGGATAATGCATGGAGAACAGCAATTCTAATCCAAACTTCCTTAGCTGACTGGTTTGAATTGAGTTTAGAAGGCTATGGGGAGCAGTTTTTGTCCCCATGGTATAATCCAGGAAATGTATTAATACAAGATCATCACATCTGCTGTAAACAGTAGGGGCTAGTATTCACGGAGCTTGCCAGTTGTATGGCCTTACTGCTCAGTCACTGGAACATCCACAATGCAAACAAATGAACTGAAGATCTGATGTCACTTTCCTCCTTAAGAAAGTCCTATGACTACTGATCAATATTCCAGGCAGAGCTTCTTCCGAAAACTGCTGGATAATTTTTACTGCAGTTGTAATTATAACATTTAGTCATTTTTTGGTGTAATTACTGATGCTCACAGTAGCTCAACTTGAATATTTCAAAATCATTTGAATATTAATTTAAAATATATTTCTTCTGTTTACTCTCTTGTATTTTTAGCTATGACTACTGTAACTTCCTTTCCTAAAGGAGCTGAAAGAATGTCAGTTCTCAGAACCCCTCTCAGACACCTGTCACCAGTGCTAACATCAGAAAGGCATAAATACTTTCCTGTTCATATGTCATCATGAGCATGAACGTTTTATATATATATATATATATATATATATATATATATATATATATATATATATATATATAAATATGTGCATTTATATATTGTATATATGCATTTGTTTTTCACCTGGCTTATTGTTTATTCTTTATTTTCTATTTTCCTTACAAATTCCCAAGAGATAGGGATGGTAAGGGATTGGTAGGTTCTTATAACAATATTATTTGTGGTCCCTAGGTCCTGACATATAGCTCCTAGAATATTTGTAATTTCCTAATGGACATAAACAAAGGAATATCTTTTTGTTTTCACAATAAATCATTTTAATCATACTTGAGTTCTACTAATGAAACTGTTGGCATCTGGGGTTTTTGTCTTTGACACAGTAATTAATATTTTCTTTCAAGGGTGGAAATTCAGTTCCAAATCCCACCATGGAGAAGGGAAGAAGAGTTCACCAAATGTCCATTTTTATTCATATGTGCATAATGGGAAATTCATTACAAGTGTAAACAACAGGGTTTGGGGTTTGAAGAGCGCCTGTGTTATGAACTACTCCCATATGCTGAGAGTATGATGTAACCCAGTGACACAAGGAGAGAAGCTCTGCACTTGGGTACCTCTAGACCTCATCATATTTCTTCATTGCATGATTTATTTATAACCATCATAATGATCTACTATCTCAGTAACCCTTTAGTTCTGTTAGCTAGCATAGCAAACTAAACCCAAGAAAGGGGCTATGGAGGTGCTGAATTGATGCCAACTTTAACAAAAGTGAAATTTGGGGGATGCTTGAGCTGTTCTTAGCACCTGTAAAAAAAAGAATTGTCTTGTTAAACTGAGCCTTTAACTTGCATGATCTTCACTGTAACCTAGAGAGTGTCCAAATAGAACCAAATGCAGGATGTCTAGTTCATGACTGGCACAGAACTGGAGAATTTCGTTCTGTGAAAACCAATGACAATTATGAGTAGAGAAACTTTATAACTTTTCCATTAATCAACAGAAAATACCAAGCATTATTTTGAATGTTTTCATCAGGTTTGATGAAACTTCTAGTGAATTCAACCAGATTTTGGACATCTTGGGAGATATGATAGGGAGCCATAAACTACTCCATTAAGGAAATATTTTTAAAGATTTTTGAATTTTCTTTTTACCAATTGTTACAGTAAATATATTGCTCAGCTCCAAGATGTGACTTCAGTCAGGCATTGACCAGAGCACTAAAAATAGTTTTGAGCTGGGTGTGGTGGTACACATACACCTTTAATTCCAGAACTTGGGAGGCAGAGGTAGGTAGATCACTGTGAGTTCAAGGCCATGTTGAGACTACATAGATAATCCTAGGTCAGCCTGGGCTAGATTGAGAACCAGTCTTGAAAAATCAAATATATATAGCTTGGGGCTGGAGAGATGGCGTAACAACTAAGGTGTTTGTCTGTGAAGCCTAAGGATACAGGTTTGATTCTCCAGGTCCTATGTAATCCAGATGCACATGGTGGCACATGCATCTGGACTTCGTTTGCACTGGCTAGAGGCCATGGCATACCCATTCTCTCTCTCTCTCTCTCTCTCTCTCTCTCTCTCTCTTTCTCTCCCTTCCTCTTTCTCTCTTTCTCCCTCCTTCCCTTTTTCTCCCTGTCTTTATAAATAAATTTTGAAAAAGAAAGAAAGTATAGCAAATATAGTTTTATGTAATAAAGCCTGTTCTCCTCAGTTGATTCTTTTATAAATTTATGTTTATTTATTTATTTCAGAGAGAGAGAGAGAGACAGAGGGAGAATGGGTATGCCAAAGCCTTTAGCTTCTGTAAATGAACTCTAGATACATGTTTCACCTTGTGCATCTGATTTTCATGGGTCCTGGGGAATCAAACCTGGGTCCTATGCCTTTGCAGACAAGTAATATAACTACTAAGCCACCTTTCCAGCCCTTTTTGTATTTTTATTTTTTTTAAGTTTTTTTTTAAATTTACATAATTTATTTGAGAGAGAGAGAAAAAGAAAGAGAGGATTCTTTTAACCAAAGAAACTTGGCACATGTGTCATGTAGGGAAGGTGGCCTTTCTATTGAGCATTTTTTGTACAACTCTCTGACTCACCCATCATTCTGTCAACATTATACACATAGTGAGATGTATTCATTTGAAAATTAGCTATTATTCTTAGAGGTATTGTGAATCCATAACTTAAGGACGTTGAGCACACCAAACAAGTTTTTCACTTGCCTCATTTGAAGAGTTCACTGAGTTATATACATTGTCATAGAAAGAAATGAAGAGGGCACCTATCAGTAATATATATATATATATATATATATATATATATATATATATATATATATAAACTTACATGTAACAGTAAAGGAATTCTAAAACTAGATGTCTCCAGCGCACAGTAACAAGAGAAATCTTTGAATTTTAAACATTACTCTAATATTTTAAGTTAGTAAAATATGGTCACCATTCAGTGAATCATTTTAATTTGCCATTTAGACCTGGAAGTAAATTGGAGACATTTCTCTTGTAACTCCAAAGTATATGGACAATTTCATGTAACCTGAGCTGTTTATGAGTAAATTTTATCTTCTTCCACAGAACTCTAGACACCTTGAAGTAACTTTGTGCGTGAATTCTTGGGCACATACCTTCATATTCTTCAGTTTTGCACTCTAAAGGCAAAAAAAGTAAAGTAGTGCTTAAGATCATAAAGAACTGGTCATGTTCTCCTGGAAAGATAGTGCCAGAATCACTTAAACTGTATGAACAAGAGGAAATTTTGACTCAGTGCTGGGCATGGAACCCACACAGGCTGGGCAAACACTCTAACACTGAGCTATGTTCCAAGTCTTTATTTGCTTTTTATTTTAAGAGAGTCTCACTAAGTTGTTAGGCTGTCATTGAACTCAGTGGTTCATTCAGGCCTTGAACATGCGGTCTTCTTGCTTCAGTAGGTAGAATTACAAAAGACCTGCATCACCAGGTTTAGCAGGTTTTTTTTTTTTTAATTTTCAAATTTGGGAAAACTTTTAATACTGATGAAATTCAAGTACTTAGTTGAATCAGTACTTATTTACTCTCCATCTTTCTTCCTGAACACAGATCCAGAAAGAAAGATAGAAAGAAAGAAAGAAAGAAAGAAAGAAAGAAACAAACAAACAAACAAGCAAACAAACAAAGGAAGAACGAAAGAAAAAAGAAAAACAAAGACTTTTACTTACAATGTTACCACAAAGTTCTATGGGTACATTTTACCTTCTTTCCATAATAATTTTAGTTGTTTCACATAGATACTCCTTCCAATAACAGAGATATATGCACAGTTCAAAATAGAGTCACTATAAAATAACAAATCTGGGGAGGCAGATCCCAGAGAAGCATAAATGGATGATAGGCTAAATCAATTTGTTTTGGTCTTAGTGTTTTTTTTTAAATTTTGCATATGTGTGTGTGTGTGTGTGTGTGTGTGTGTGTGTACAATAGTCTCAGTGTACAATGAGAAAAACGAGTAACCTTCTACATATTATAAAGAGCTAATAATTTCTATGATCTCATTTAAACTGAGGTACCTGGCCACCTTTTACAATATGTTCCTTCCTGTGTAATACATTTCACTGACGTGTGAAATATACTTAAGTAATATGTGCAATTTTACTTGAATGGCTCAGGTAGTGTTTACAGATTAATAAAATTCAACCTGTTCATCTATTTTAAACAGTTATTTCTACTGCATAACATGTGTTCACTTTAAAATTGAAGGTCTGGAAAATATTTCTGTACAAAATACAATATGCAGCTAACATTAGGGTATATAAGGTAAATTGTTTTTAACATGAAGTGATATACCTTTAATGCCAAAAACATTTATGTAAAGTTCTGCAAATTTTACTATAACATTCAAGAATCTTTTTTTTTTTTGCTATTGGTCAATACAAGTACTCTTTGGAGAATTTGATCTTTTGATAATGAATTAGCACCTTGTGTGGTAGACAAAATGAGTGTTAACTGTCCAAGAAGAAATTCTGGTTATTTCTCACAATTTTATGCATATGTTATTTTAACTCCTTTTTAAATATATTTTATTTATTTATTTATGAGAGAGAAAGAGACAGATAGAGAGAAAGAGAGAATGGGCACTCCAGGGCCTCTAGCCATTGTATACAAACTCCAAACACATGTTCCCCCTTGTGCATATGGCTTACCTTGGTCCTGGGGAATCGAACCCAGGTCCTTAGATTTCGCAGACAAATGCTGTAACTGCTAAGCCATTTCCCCAGCCCCCTATTTTAACTTCTAATATAATATAAAAATAAATGATAAAAAACAGTCTTGGGAGGACAGTGAAAGAATTCAGTATAACTTATTATTTAAATGTTGATTATTAAAGCATTAAATGGCTATAAATCATTTCTGTAAAATTGCTAAATCTTATTATTTCCAATATTAAAATACCCAAAGCAGATTGAATATTTAGGTACTTGGTGACTAAGTCAACCTGTAAAAGGTCAATGTGGTACCATTGTCTGTGCTATAAATAGAGAAAGCATGACAAGAAGGAGTGTCAGATAATAGTTGCAAATCATCCCAATTTTCCCTGCACTACTGTTCTCAAACACAACTCAAAGTGGATATTAATATATTGGTGGATTGTGAAACCAATCTAACAAACGGAGAGTTTTGTTACTTGAAAAAAAATTACTGCTACTGGGGTTTCATTGTGTAATGGTTAGCACTCTGGACTCTGAAAACTACTGGTAAAATTATGACCCACATCATATTTAGGCTCCTATATGATAACGAGGCTGGTATATATTGGCTGATATCAACTGCCTTTGTTAATGCTAGACATTTCATAAGCGTTGATTCATTTTCTTCTCCAAGCTCAGTCCGTTTCTCAAGTCCACTTTCTTGTTTTGTTTTGCTTTGTTTTGTATTGACATGGAGTCTTTTATAGCCCAAGCAAGGCTCAAAATTTGTATGTGGCCAAAGATGAACTCAAACTGGTGATCTTTCTGCCTCGATCCACCTCCCAATACTGACAAAACATACATGTGGCATCATACCTGGATACCTCACTATAAGGTTATGTTTGATGAAACAGAGACTTGATAAACATTTGAAACTTAATTGCTGTTGTACTGAATTTGTGGGTAATCTGTTAGGGTTTACTCTTGTATGTCATACTGTTTGACACCTGCAGGCCAAGGAATAGCTAATCTCTTCCTGGAATTCTTTACAATTATAACAGATCAAGTGTTAAAGTCATGATAATAGTTTCTAAGGCAAGAAAAGAATGTGATGTTTGATTTCATTTGATTTTTTTAAATATTTTATTTTTACTTACTTATTTTAGAGAGAGAAAGAGGCAAAGAGGAAGGGGGAGGGAGAGAATGGGCACACAGGGCATCCAGCCCCTTAAAATGAACTCCAGAGGTATGTGTCATCTTGTACATCTATTGTACATGGGTCCTGGGGAATGGAACTTGGGTCCTTTGGTTTTGCAGGCAAGCACCTGAACCACTAAGCCATCTCTTCAGCCTTGATTTCATTTGATTTTTAAGAGGTTATGTCAAAGTGTGGGCATATGCCCACAGAAGTTATTGGGGTTTGCAGATAATTTTGAGATAAATATCTTAGGTTGTTGATCTCTTATTTCCATGTAAGTTAAACACTTATTTAATTCATTTATTCCCCCCCTTTTAAATTGGAATGTCAAGAATATACAATTAATTTAGGGATATATTACAGACAAGCTTCATGGATTTCCTGGAGTACAGACATTCTCTACCAAGGAGATCTGAAAACAGCTAACAAGTGGATAAAAAAAGCATGACTACATTGCACTACAATCCTTGTCAAAAATGGAAACCAGTAAAACTTGCAACCCAATGAGCATGCACACATATTTTAAGAATTCCTGTTTTAATTAGCATCTAAATAAATTTCATTCTCTCTATTTCTCTGAGACCATTTGGATAATGACTGTGAGAATAATCTGGGAACTATCTTGACAAAATGCTACTTATACTTATTTACATTGGCTGTCCCTCAATCAAGCTCTAAGTCTTCATGGGACTAAAATTATCTTATTTCTCTTGGTTTTCATGTGTTTCTAGAACTTGGTATGTTACTTGAAATACCATCTACTTTGGGGGTTTTATATTCTACTTTTCCTAGCCTCCTTCACACATAAGGGTTTATTATGCCTTTTCTAAAACTTTCTTATTTTTATCATTCCATTGATATTAATGTACTATTGGTCAATTCAACATCCAAGGTGAGTTCATAATACTGATTTACAGAAGAATCTTATTGTATTTTTCATATCATTCTCAATCATTTCCTAATTTTGGGCCAACATTGTATATTGAAATATTCACAATGATGTATGGGTCCTTTTCCTGAGAGGTTACAATGCAGGGTATAATAGGAATACTTTCTGATAACATATTACTTGTCACACAGTGATTTCAAAAGCACTTTGTTAACAAAGAAAGATTATTACCATCAATTTAATAGGAACTGAAACACAGAAGTTAAATGACTTTTTCAAAGTTGAACAGAAAGTACATTACTAAACAAGGAACATAATTCATATTCTTGTCATTACAGTGTTTAATTCTATCTACTGGAGCATACTTCCTTTCAGGCTATCTTCCATATGACAATTTACTGCCCACTTGGCAGACCAGATGCTCAAACACGTGGATATGAGAATCCAGCTGCATCTAGGCAGCATCTGGGTTTATCTTCAGGGACTGAGTAAATGGGACAAAGTAAAAGGTTCATTGCACCTGGAAGTACCAGTGTTTTAAATGAGCACAATGTCTTTGTGCAGATTAAAGGTATTGCAGAGAAAAGAAAGTTAAAAGTGAACCAAGAGAAAGGAAAATAAAAAATACTCATTCTCTCACGTGAAAAACCTAACTGTCCTGATTTGGGTGTGATGTCATTCCATTCCATTTAAGTTTGATATCATAAGAATTCCATTATGCATTTTAAACATTGCATTATAATCTATGTAAAATATGTATCATTTAAATTGTTCACTGATTTGAAACATTTATAATGACTTTTTAATAAGTAGTAGTAGGTGAGCTTCATAAATCTATATCAGTATCTATATTCTTATGAGTCATTTTATTGATATTTAAGTTTGACCAAGCTTTAAATGATCTTATATTGATTAAATTATCGTTCTTTTAATATTGGATTGTGCTATTTTATTTTCATTTTTACTCAACAGCTCAACAGAAATAAGTCTGTTTGGACATAGTGACACATAATTATGAGTCATGCACTCCAGAGGTAGACACATGAGGGTCACAAGTCTAAGGACAGCCCTGGCTATATAATGAGACTCTGGCCCCTCTATGCCACCCAAAATTTAAAAAATGGCCATATTTTCCATTTAGGTAATTGTTTCATATGGAGTTGTGATAGAATGTTTCTTTACAATTACATACATTTGGATTTTGTCCACTGCAGTGGACAAAAAAATCTTTGGAATGGTATTTTTAACAGTTCAAAATTTTACCACTATAAAACTGTAGCTTTGATGTTAATAGGCATTTGCTTTCTAAAATCCTACAGAACCTAGCCAATTCTAATATGCAAACAGTATTGAATGCACATGTACCATGTAAAAACCAAAAATTAAACATTACATATTCATAAAAATTTTTATTTCTCAAATATTGGAATTAGTACACATGTTTTACTCATTATGTACTTTTTGGCTGAATTTTATAAAATATTTTTCATGGTTATTTCAGTTGCTTTTTTTCAATTTTTTTTTATTTTTTATTTTTGCAGTCAGTGAATACATTCAAGTTGGTACCATTGTTAGCCTCCTCCCTGTCCTCCCCCCTCCACAGGGACCCTCCTTGTTGGGGTATATGGGTCGTGCATTGTGGGGTTAGCCTTTAGTTTGGGGTAGGAGGAAATGTCTCTGTTGTCATGACCCAACATGTGGCTCTGACATTCTTTCCGCACCCTCTTCCACAAATTTCTCTGACCCATCTTGGATACACATTAGGGCTACTTCCGTGTTGACATGCTGGGCACCTCTGTGTCCCTGGATATCTGGTTTGGTAGGGGTTGATTGTTCTCTGTGTCTAGCTCCTTCACCATTGTGCTGGTTCTCAGTTAGCCAAGAAAATAGCATTCTTTCATGTTTCCCCAATTATTCTTCATTTCTGCTGTGGCCTTTTTGATGTATGATGGGGTTGTTCTCTCCTTAGGATCTATATCTGCAAAAGAGAAGCAGATTCTCCAATGGAAAGTAAAGTTAGCACTAAGTAGATGTGTTAACCATTGTTTTTTAGTGGTAGTTTATTGGAGAGTGGGTTCATTTTTGGATATGGGTCTGACTTGTTTCCCAGCTCCAGCTATGGGTTCTGTTCCACTGAACAGATCAGTTAGCCAATTTGAGAGCAGTTGGTTTCCCACCATGGCTATGTGCCGCTATTGCACTTGTATGAGCATCACATCAGGTTGTTTGCTGCTAATATAGACCATGTGTTGCTTGGGCAGATATTAGTCTTTATCCCCTAGTTGCTCATGTAGCACCTTCTGGCACTAGACACGCTGTCTTGGGTCTGACTCTCTTCCAGCTTCTAGCCATGTTGCTCCATGTTACATACTAATAGTATATGGTCTCTTCAACAGTAGGGTGTTACCATTAACCTATGGTGGGTCCTCAAGCATTCTGACATAAATCTGTCTTCTTTTGGGAAACCTTGTAGATCTCTGTGATAAAAATCTCATTGTGCGTGATTTCCACCTGCTGGTACCGGGAATTACAGGTCAGCAGCCAAGAAGAGGAGGAAGAACCAGGTAAGTGATATAAAAAGGTAAAGAGATGAGAGAGAAGAAGGAGGGAGAGAGAAAGAAGCAGAAATAGGAGGAGATAATGAACAGTTTTTGTCATATCCTCTCTAGGGCCTTGTGAATCTAGTGTTCCCTCTAAGGGCCTGGTGGAAATTCAGCCATTTGGTCTGTCTTTTAGGATGTAGAGTTTTATGGTAACATTGCCTTTTGTGTCCAGTTTCATTTTTAATGAAAGTTTTCTCTTTGTGTTCATTTTCTCTTTAAAACACATTTAATACGAGAGAACACTCACTGTCTTCTTGATAGGACATTTATGTAGTTGACTACTGATTGATTTATTTAAGAAGTCAGTCATCTTCATTGTCATAAAGCTTTGAATCATGCTTTTATAACCTAAAGTTCAGTCTGTGAGAATGTTTGTCACATTAAGGGTGCATGTTCTCAACTATAATGATTTAGAGTTTGAAATGTAGTAAGCAAGCATTCTATTAGTCTTCTACACCCTTAATTACACTAAGTCCACTTGATTTACTATACTTTGAAAAAAAACACAAGATCTTGTTTTATTTATTTTTGTTTTTCCTTTTGGAAAGTTGCTGCTATACTATGTGGTACACATATATGTAAATGTGGTGAACTTGGGACCAGGGAGATGGCTCAAAGATTAAAGACACTTACTTACAAGTCAGCAGACCCAAAGTTCTATGTTCCCCAGCACCTACGTAAAGCTAATCACAAAGTAACACATATGTCTGTGATCTCAACATGCCTATAGCAAAGAGACGTGGAGCCAGGAGAATCTGGAAGCTTATAGGCCAGCTAGTATGATGCACTCAGCATCAAAAATAAAAACGGAATAAAACAAAATACAGAGATTCTGTCTCAAAGGAGACAGGCACCTTGGGATTGTCTTTGACACCCACAAACACATATGTCCCTCTACATATATATATATATGCAACATAAATAAATAAGTAAAAAGCAAACATAAATACATAAATGAAAAATATAATAAATAAACTGATAAACTTGTAATTATACCTTATTCATTTAAGTTCAAGGGTTTTAATCGAAAGATTTTCTTCTAGTTTGAAAAATGTAACTTGATTCTTTGTGCATTTTCTTGGTAGAATATTTATGTCTATGACTTCATATTCCTAATTCTTTATTTCATTAATAATATTATTCTTGAAATGCCTTTAGGTCTAAAATTTTAAAAAAGCAATGTTTTCTTTCTGATCTAACAATAAGTGAGTTGTGGGTATATTTATATGAATTTATGTTCATTTTTAATATGAAAAAACATTTTTTCTGCTCTGTCTTTTTATTTAAACACATATAAGTGTTTCAGTATGAGGAGTGTATTACTGTCTTCTCTTTTAAGAATTCTAAAATTTAGACATTTAATTTTCATCTAGGAATTACCTTAATAAATATCAATATAATACATGTATTTTTTTTTTCTTTTGGCCCAACACAGGATTTTTTGAATGAACAGCAAACTTGAACTTCTATGATGCTTTTCACTGTCCTTCCCTCTTCTACCTCATTAAATAATCTTGCCTGGTCCTTACTTTAGAATAGTCCTGCATTTGCACACAAATAGCCATAGGTTCGGGGACCTACCTCTCTAGCACAAAGTGCATGGTCATTGTTGTGTGGAACATGGCAAAGTTTTCATTTGTGCATCAAAGTCAGTTACTTAATATATATGTTTCCAGAGATACTTTGACATTGACATATTGAAATCTTATTCTACTCTCCATCTTTTCTTCCCCTTTTGTCTTTTTTTTTAAGTCATGTATATAGTGTATATGCAGACATGATGGTACCATCATTAGCCTTCTCCCTGTCATCCCCCCATGAGGATTGTGAGTCTTGCATTGTGGGGGTGGCCATCAGTTATGGGGGAGAGGGAATGTTTCTGTGCATACTAACCCGAGTTATGGCTCTAACAATCTTTCCACGCCCTCATCTGTGAATTTCCCTGAGCCATGCTGAGTTCATTTTAGGTCTAGAAATTTACAGATTCTTTCAGCAATATTCCTTCAAGGTACTTTATGTTAACATAGTTGAAACCTTTGTGCTTTCGAGAAAGCTTATTGTTCAAATCTATAATTGCTCCCACCCTGAGTACCTTGTAGATAGGCTCATTACTTGTGCTCAAACACAATCCTAAAGTTTTCCCTAAGAAGCTCTTGAACTTCTAGTATTTTTTTTTTTTGTATTTAACTCCAATAATGTTTTGCCTCATTGTTTTGTTTTCAGTTTGCCATTTTTTAAGTACATGATGAATATCACATGAAGTCTTAATCATCTATTAGTTACACCTGTTTTCACCCTAAGTTTCCATTTTACCTTTCTCACTTGTCTCTCCTATAGTCTAATGTGTGATACATGTGAGACATGCAGTTCTTTGTGCTTATTTTACCCTGGTTTTATAAGCTGTATATTCATCACCTCCTCTTTCAACCTAACTAGAGCCTCTATTCTCTGCTATTGTATTCTCTGATATGCTATGGTTCTAATTTTGCCCATCTTTCCTAAAAATTTAAGAACCCAGGTTCAATTCCCCAGTAGCTATGTAAGCCATATGCACAAGGTGGGACATGCATCTGAAGTTCATTTGCAGTGGCAGAAGGTCCTGGCCTGCCCATTCTCTCTCTCTCTTTTTCCCTCACTGTCTGCCTCTTGTCACTCCTAAATAAATAAATACATTATTTTTAAAAGTTAATATATAAAATTAATGATGGTAATGTGATTTGCACATACTTAATGGCTAAGTTTTTGATATTATTTTTATTTCCTACTGTGTGTCTTCTGATGGTTGCTATCTTTACTCATTTCTAATATTATATTTAAAATTAATATTGTTTCTTCTCATTTTAGAACAATCAAATGTCCTCACTACAGTTTTGAGGGATCCAGGTTCTTAAGAATGTTACATCCCTGCCAAGCAATGACGTTTTTTTCTCCAGGATTTAAGCTGACTTAGAATACTCTTGGCCTGCAACAGTTAGAGTCCTAAATTCCTTCAGTGGCTACTTGATCCCAGGGACAAAGTTTTTTTTCCTGTGTGCCTCAGCACAAAGATCCTTTTTTTCTGATCTCAGCTCATCCCAGTCCTCATGCTGTGTTCAATACCAGCCTACTCACAGCAGAGTGGGATGATGCAAGCCACTCAACTGGAGACATCACTATGGCCTGATGGCTGATGCGCAGGTAACCAGATGCAGCCTGGTATCTCTCCATGCATCTTCCTTCCTGCCTCACATAGTTGTGATTCTCCATGTTTAGCTTCTTTTACTTGCTTTTTATTTTATTTTATTTTATTTTATTTTATTTTATTTGGTTCATATACACTCAGGAATAGGACTGCAGTTTATTTTTTTTTTTCCTTTACCTTGGTTTTGTATTTTTACCATTTAATTTAGTAGGTTAGAATGGCATTTGCCTTTCACAGTTGTGATTGCCTGTTGCCAAGGCAGTACTGAATATTTTTAAGAGAATAAAATAGAAACATTAAAAATGCATCTGACCTTATTCCTAACAGACCTTCTACTTAGGAAGTAATTTTCATATATAAGGTAAAATTGAACACATGTGTACATTATTTAGATGTCTATATACTGTGAGTAATTGTCAACCAACTTATGGCTAAAATGTACCTGAGACATGTTTCATGTGTTCATTAAACTGGAATATTGAGCCACAGTAACGCTGGGTGGTACTTTTAGTACTAAAATGTAATGGATGTGTACATAAAAACCTCTAATTTATACATTTGTATGATTGTATATGTAGCTATGATTTCAAAGTAGTGTAAAATAGGTATCTGTAATGGAGGAATGAAATATTGCTCTTGAAATAGATTTTAAAACCAAAATCTGATAATAGATGTAACATGGTGAATTAATCTTATGTTGCTTGTATATTGCTTGCATTCATATGAATTATTTTCAGATAAAGGCCAACATATTAGACATAGATGCACAAAGAAATAATAAATATATTGAAATTTCTACCAAAACGACATGCTAAATTTCTTTGTTATCATTATTTTTGTTGTTGTTGCTGATGGTGGTAGTGGTGGTGGTGGTGCATGTATGTGTGTTCAGTCTCTTGTATACTAATGGCCAGTACAAATTTAATTACTCAGTATATGGAACGTTTTAGAATTTTACAAAATTATTTGATATCATGGAAAAAAATAGTCCAAAGAAAAAACCTATTTAAAGCTTATTCAATAATATAAACCTATGCTAACTTAATAAAATAGAAGGTAAAGGTTGACAAGTGGACCTGTAACATTACTAGGATTGATTGAAGGAGTTACACCATTGAAATAATTCTGTGGTTGGAGTTAAAATATTTGTTATATGGTTATGCTGCTTAGAATGTTGATAGAAGTATGATCTGTCATTGGAGAATATAATAGAATTAGGTATATGCACCTAACTTTATTTGTGATATAGTAGAAAGGCAGGGATGTGGGAAATATTTTCCTTTTCTTAGAAGAGAGTATGGCTATATATGTTTAATTTCAATCTTACTTTAGTTTTGTTTGGTAAGGCACCTGCTGGGAAAAACATGTAAACTTCATACTTAAAGAAATCTGACAACTCAAGAGAACAAGTAACTATATGGATTTATTTCTTTTCCCTGTAAAATGCATTAAAATGAGTCAGTGTTGACACTGAAAGCTGTTGGGTGGGAGAAATTGTACAGACACAAATAGTCTGCGTACTAAAGTCAAGGTTCCACATAAGCTTAGCCACGTTTGCATTGCTGCTAAGATGGGAATAGCTGATGTGTTTCTGGCTACCTCCTTGTTCCTCTTTTGTATTCAACCTGGAAATCCCACAGAAGGATCTCACAAAGTAAATATGGACTCACGGAAGTCTCTGTGTATGCAAAGCTGCCTGGCTGCAAGTGGGAGCTGGAGGGAAGGGAGGTTGGGAATAAGGAGTCCACAGTTAGGAAGTATTGGCCAGAGAATAAGACCTATGGGAGTTTTATACTTACAGATATTTCTTGTCTTCGAATTCCAACCATTACAGTATTCTAGACAGCCAGAATGAATTTGGTACAAACCAGTGATATCCCTTGATACAACTAGGGTGTATGTTGAAGTTCTCCAAATGCTGAAAAATCACCATGTTTCCAGAAAGTATTCTGTAATTCAGTGCAGATTTCTTTGTTTTGTTTGTCTCTGAGTTGTGCACCTTTGATTTCCATCAGGCAGGTTCACCTGGGGTATGTTACAGTATGTGACTGCCAAGCTTTGGAGAGTGCAGGAACAAGTTACATATCCTAGAAGCTCAGTGAGTTAGGACCATTAAATGCAGTTTTGAAAAAAAAAAATGGCAACACATCCTAAAAAGGAAATTGTTAGATGAAGACAGTAAAGTAACCTGCCCTTCCCTATGAATAATTTAGGAGACAAGTGAATAATGATTTGAGTACGCTGTCCATAGGTGATCAGGACAATTACTGATACTATGAATTAGGCTAAGATTCTAGGTTTCAGGAAAAACCAATTGGATATACTAATGTTAAAGTTAACAGGGCCTGGAGAGATGGCTTAATGTTTTAGTGCTTGCCTGTGAAGCCTAAGGACTCCGTTGGAGGCTCCATTACCCAGGACCCAGTTAGCCAGATGCACAAGGGGGTACATGCGTCTTGGAGTTCCTTTGCACTGACTGGAAGCCCTGGCATGCCCATTCTCTCTCTCTCTCTCTCTCTCTCTCTCTCTCTATATATATATATATATATATATATATATATATATATATATATATATATACACACATATATGTGTGTGTGTGTGTGTTAACCTCCCTCTTTCTCTGTCGCTCTCAAATAAATAAAAAATGAACAAAATTTTTTTAAAAAATTAACAAAAGCCCCCCCACACACACACACACAAAAACTAATGTAAGACTGAATAGTGAATAAAAATAACATTTAAATGAGTTTTATGTACCCAGTGGAAGAAAAAAGAAAGAATGAAGCATAACCATATAACAAATATTTTAACTCCAACCACAGAATTATTTCAATGGTGTAACTCCTTCAATCAATCCTAGTAATGTTACAGGTCCACTTGTCAACCTTTACCTTCTATTTTATTAAGTTAGCATAGGTTTATATTATTGAATAAGCTTTAAACAAAGCATGGCTAAAAGCTCATAAAAGCTGCATCCCTGAAGCTTCCTTTTCAACCTTCAGGCAGCGCCACCAACTCTCCTCTATCAGCCTCCTCTGCTCCTTGAAGCAGCTCCACCAAGTCATCTGAAAGCTCAAATATTCTTTCTTCAAAAGTTGCTGCTTTATGCTTTCAGAGACTCTCCAGCAACTGGGAAGGAAAAATGAAATGTGGCATATATGTGTGGTATAGCAGATTTAGAAATCAAGTATGATTTAAATTCTGGACTCATATTACCACTTCATTTGAGGGGTTTATTTGTTCTGTATGTGGAAAAGGATGATATATTTACATATATATATATATATATATATATATATATATATATATATATAAAGGCACATGCATATATGTGTTATATATTTATATAAATATATAAATTTGTGCATATATATATATATATATATATATATATATATAGAGAGAGAGAGAGAGAGAGAGAGAGAGAGAGAGAGAGAGAGAGAGAGAAAGTCTGGTGATAGTTTATTGTCTTTAACTTGTCCAAACCTTTTTTTTAAAATTACACTCACACACACACACACACACACACACATATATGAAAGAGAAAGAGGCAAAGAGAGAAAGAGAGTGAACAGGAGAAAGAGAGTGAACAGGCATGCTAGGGCCTCTAGCTACTGCAAACAAACTCCAGATGAAAGTGCAGACTTGTGCGTCTGGCTTGCCCGTGTACTGGGGAATCGAACCTGCATTCATAGGCTTTGCAGGAAAGTGCCTTAACCACTAAGGTATCTCTGTAGCCCTGATTTTTGTTTTTGTTTTTGTTTTTGTATTTTGCTTTTTAAGATATTTTTATATTTATTTGCAATAACAGAAAGAGAGTGAAAGTGAGAGAACGGATGTGCCAGGGAGTCTTGACACTGAAAAGGAACTCCAGACACATTAGTTATTTGTTCATCTGGCTTTAAGTGGGTACGTGAGAAATAAAGCTAGGCTGTAAGGCTTTGTACAAAAGTGCCTTTAACCACAGTGTAATCTCTCCAGCCTTACCATATGATTATTAAAGCAAAAAGGGAAGTCTAGCATTTTCTTTAATTTTATCTTATTAAGTGTTGTCATTCTTGATACGAAATTAGGCTAGTTGGACTTGCATATGTAGGTGTTCATTTCAATAATTTCTCTTTTTCTCCATTATTTGCCACTAATTTACTTTTTTAAGGAGACATTTTTACAGTGTTTTTTTGTTGTTGTTGTTTATATTTATTTATTTGAGAGTGACAGACAGACAACGAGGCAGAGAGAGAGAATGGGTGCATCAGGTCCTCCAGCCAGTGCAAACGAATTCTGGACGCATGTGCTACCTTGTTCATCTGGCTTCTGTTTGTACTGGGGAATCAAACCTCGAACCAGGGTCCTTAGGCTTCACAGGAAAGTACTTAACTGCTAAGTCATCTCTCCACCCCTATTTTTCATTATCATTACTATTTTTACATTGTTTATATGTGAAACAGTGCTTGAAATTAGTGAAATTTGGTATTATAATAATTTTCACTGATTTTAAAATACTATACATTGTGAGAGAGGTAATTTTGTAGATGAAAGGGATTTAAACTCCATCACATTATGGACTGAGGGGTGTATTAACATCATAAAGCACTTTACTATCTTGTATAGCACAGCCCTAATTTTCATCCTAAACACAGAATAAATAAACAGATTAATTAGTTAACTAACCTCTCTAACACATCTCAACCTTATCTCTACACGTTTTTAAATGTCAAGAAATCCATACCTATTTCTTGTGACAGCTAATTGTCTTGAACTTGTCCAATCTTTTAAACTTACATTTTGTCTTATTAATTCTATTTGCCATCATACAATATAAATATACCCTTTAACAAAGAGGAATAGAAGTTCAATTTACTTATAACACAAGTTGCTGATATAAGATTAAAGGTGTATTTTGGGAACAAAGTACCTGACCCTGCCCTAGAAGACTGACTTTCCCTGGTATCATGGTTTATAGAAGAGAAGTAGGAGGATAAAATTTTGAGAGGGAAAATGTTGAAAGTACAGGGTTGGTGAAGATTGTAACCTATAGTCTCCAATACTGAAGAGATCTACATTATTTAATAGATGAATGCTATCTTAAATTGAGCACTTCTGCCAAAGTTATTTAACTGAAGGCAATTTATAATACCCAGTGAATGAGTATAGAAGTATAGGATCATAACAGTCATGATAGAATCAGGGCATAATAGAAATGCATTCATACTCCACACATACTGAACATACACACCCTGCACACATAGTGTATACACTACATGCACACACTGCACACACACTATACTCACACTACCCACATTACACATATTGCCCGCATTATACACACTTCAATATTTTAATTTAGGTGCACTTAATCATACTTTATACACTTATCCATTGATAAAGAGATGGTGACACAGTGACATGACTGAAGAAGTGAAGATCTAAAAGCATGACGTAAATGGGATAAAGCATTTGTGTGTTCACAGAAACATTCTTCTACCATTCAAAAGTTTGTTTTTTAAAAATCTTAACTATAATCGTCTTTCAATAAATAAAATATTAAGATATCTTCTCACTGTCTTGCTATTAGCTGAGCAATGAGGGTAGTAGGTACCACAGTTCATATTTTGTGATATTGACAGGACTTGCTCTGGTAGTCGGTGATGAACTTTATAGAAGATCTGTTCTTCCACAAACTACATACATATACAGTAGTCCCAGGTCAGAGCATCTCTCCTGGGTGCAACTCCTGCTACACAGCTGTGCCTGACCTAAACACTGCTTTCATGAAATAGCCCCATGGAAAAAACTCCTATCACACCTGGTCTCTGTCAGAGTTAAGATTGCTCTGGTAAAGCAGCGCCATGGCACATTTATGAAATTTTCCTCAGTGTTTTGTTAACCAAAATAAATTACAATTGTGATATTAAAAGCAATTTTATAAGAAGATGCCAGGCTTAGATATAATCACTAGGAAATATAGGAAAAAGACTAGAACAAATGCAACCTAAAAGATGAAGCAATCATGAGAACTTATTCTGAGAACTAATCATGTTGAGACTACATGAGAATGAAATAAACCATCTATCTATATATCTATAGAAAAGATAGATAATGTGCTCGATCATATGAATAATTGCAGAAGAGACAAGTGAGATAGAAGCTATAAGAAACAAATATAGGACATCAGACACATGACAGTGATTGATTTTCAACAGTGAGTTCATCAGTTAATGCCTCTCAGTGGTAAAAAGTATTAGTGAATTTGAAAATAAGTGAAAAAAATTCCAACTTGAAACAAAAGGAGAATTGGTACACAGACAGCACCAGACACCTGCAGAACAACTCAAATGTTCAGACATACATGTAACTAGAATCAGGAAGGAAGTAAGACGGAGAAAAATGTATGGATATTTAAAAAAACAATATCCAAGGATTTGTACAAATTAATTACAATGGATCAGGGATGTGAGAAGCCCAGAAAACTTCAAACAATATGAACACCACACATAAACAAGTACATAAAAATAAGAAAATAAACAATACTTGTGGCTTTAGCAAATTCAAACTGCTAGCAAACAGAATGAGAAAATAATGAGGATAAAGAAAGAAAAAGTATTTTACACTAAAGAAAGATGAAAATTATGGAAGCTATTAAAGCCAGAAGAGTATAAAAGTACAGTTTTAAAACTGTTTAAGGCCGGGCATGGTGGTGCACACCTTTAATCCCAGCACTCGGGAGGCAGAAGTAGGAGGATTGCCATGAGTTTGAGGCCACCCTGAGACTACATAGTAAATTCCAGGTCAGACTGAGCTAGAGTGAAACCCTACCTGGAAAACAAAAAAAAAAAAAAAAAAGAGCTGTTTAAGAAAAAATGATTTAAAGGGAAAAAATTACTTTTAAAACTGACAATACAGAATTCATTCAAAAATAAAGAAGAGCTGGTGAAATGGATAAGTGCATAAAGTACTTGCCATGTAGATTCTCAACCCCACACAAAATTTAAAAAAAAAAAAAACAGGGAAGGCAGTATATGCCTATAACCCCTATTGGGAGTGGGCGATAGGGGCAGAAACAGGACAGTCTCTAAGGCTTGCTGTTTACCTAGTGTAGCTGAATCCCTGAGCTCTATGTTCAGTGATTAACCTCAAATAATTTAATAATAACAATAACAACAAAAACGTGGGCTGGAGGGATGGATCAACAGTTAAGGCATTATCCTGCAAAGCCAAAGGACCCAGGTTCAATTCCCCAGGACCCATGTAAGCCAGATGCACAAGGTGGCACATGCATTTGGGGTTCATTTGCAGTGGTTAGAGGCCCTGGTGCACCAATTCTCTTTCTCTCTCTCCCTCCCGCTAATAAATGAATAAAAATAAATAAAATAACAAATATTTAAAATAATAACAACGATGATGATGATGTGGTGAGTGGCCCAGGAAGAATCTTGACAACAACCTGTGTCCTCCTCACACAAGTGTGCCGACACCCATGCAAACACACACACTGTAACGCAGACACATAAAATAGAAGGCTGTAATCCCAACAAATATCCTCAAGTAGTGGCAAAAGGATCAGAAATGTAAAATCAGCTTTTGCTACATAGTAAATGTGAGATTTTTGATCGGTAACTGTCCTACGCTCCTGAGTATGTTAGAACATGAAGAATATAATAGCCTTCAGAAAATTGGACCAACTCTAAATGACAAAGTGAGATAGATGTGTGGCTGAGTTATTTCTCAGTAATAAATGTCTTCTTTAGTATGCAGGAGGCTGTTATGAGGTGATGTTGTCTCTTACACATTTTCTCTGCTTAGACTTACCGCTTCATCAACTTGCTCATCTTGCCTTTGAAATCATTACTTTGAGTAAGTATACTTAAGTGCTGGAATTCTTCCAAATCGCCAATGCTCCAGGCCTCAAAGAACATATTTGTCCTTCTTTAATTATACATTTTTAAATTAAAGGTTTATGATGGCAACAGGGCCTTTGTTCAAGTGTCTTGAGCCCAAGAAGGCAGTACATATAATGACAAGATATATTATCTAAGAAGACAGTTATGGCAGTCTGTGACAACTACACCCATCTAGTCAAGGTGTAATAGGCACAGAATTAGTACATCACTCTTTCTTTTGGGGGAGCATTCATATTGTCTGTAAGAAAAACAGGAGTAAGAACTATTATTGATATTTCAAATTTAGTTATTATAAAGAAAGACACTGAAAATTCTTCTCAATGTTTAATAAAATTGCTCTTAAACATCATTTTCAGGTTTATTGAGTAGCCAAACTTTTTTTGCTAGTATATTAACATCACTCAGAAAGAAGATGGATAAAGAAAAAAAAAAATCTTTTCCCTACTTTCAATGTCATTTTCTATTAATTTCACTACAAGGCATTCAGACACTAAAGACAGTGTGTCAGCTGACTTGAAAGAGCTTCTTTATTTGGCAGGGAAAATAATCCATATATCAATGTTATTTTACAATATTCCTTTGAGTGATGATATGTATCCACTTGGGAACAAAGAAGTGAGCTCTGTCAGATTCAGCTGCACATTTATTACTGTACCAGGAGAGCTGAGCCGTGATTGCACATGGTATCCTCTCCATAAAATGTCACCAAACTTTCTGAAAATAGCCTTAATGCAATAACCTAAAGCTCCAGGTAAATTTTAAAGTCATAAAGACCTACAACTGTTGGCAATACTGGTTCCTATGGCGGTTGACTCACACTCTTCCAGTACCACTGGGAGGTTGCACTCTCCTTCTGTCCCATCCTTGGAATGCTTTGTGACATTGTGGTTTATGTCCACTGGATTAAGCTCATAATCACTTGCAACTTTGAATATGGTGTTCAGAGGAGATGGGTAGGACTGATGTTGGCAACAGTGCTGAAGGTAAGTGTTATTTCTGAGTATGGTCAGAATGAAATTCCTCTCTCTTGCTGCCATTTGGAAAATCTGCTTCACATAAGCCTGATTTCTGTCTAATGCCCATCAACTCTTCACTGAGGCTTTCATTTGTATATGTCCACACATTCACATGCGGACTCATGAACAAAGACAGAACTAATATACTTAAAATATACAGGCTATTCAAGAGATTCTGTTATCCATATGATTTCCTTCTCCCCTGATTACATGTGACTAGTAACCGCTCCTGTATAACATGGATCTCATTGCACATGAGCATTGTACAACTGTGTTTCATGCTTGGCTCTTCCTTTGCTACCTGTCAAACCTTGAACAATTGCACTCAACACCATCATTTTCCCTTGGGGATGAAAATAGCGTCTACCTTCAAGAATTGTATGAAATGATTCATTGTATTTTATAGCTCAGACATGCCTTAGGAGAAGTTCTGACACAGAAGCACTAAAAAAAATTACTTATTTTCAAAACAATTATATTTCATTTATACATTTTAGTGTTCAAGTGATAGAGAAGATGATCAAAACTGACTCCAGAAAAGGAAAGAAATCCTCTGGATTGTAAATCTGAAATGTTCAAAACTCAATTACTGGTAAAAGGTTTTAAACAAGCTCATCAAAATCTGATTTTAGGTTTCATAACTTTGGTATGCCAAATTTGTGAAGGTATTATTCTCAGAAATGTAGTGAGCCATGTTACAACATGACTGTCCTTAGGTACAAGATTCTATGTCCAAGAAAGGCAAAGCTGTATCCCAGTCATTCATGTAAACTTTTATAGTGGGCCACTTTGAATGGATAGGTGTAAAGTTGAAGAAATGTAATGATTGGTTTGCATCTCGTTCACATCATCTGCCCAAGGGTATAGTCATTGGTGTAGTCAGTCATTCTCAAAGCATATGAACTGATATTGATATGGGAAGGCATGATTCAAGACAGAAACTGAAGAATTATTATCCAGAAAAAGGCATAGTTGCTGGGATGCAGACATAGTTACTGTCCTTATGCCAAAGAATCAGGGCATATGCATGTTATGAAATGCATTAGAATAAGATGGGAGGAATATAGGACAATATTGAAATGATTATGAAAATAATTGGATGTCAAATTAGCAAGGACATCAGGATTTGCTTTTCCATTTAAAATTGGTTTCCAGTTCATAAAAAAAAAAGTCATGTTCAATTTAAATTTCACTTGTATCATCTTACAAGATACCTGAGGTCTCATACTCACCACTATACTCACACAGAAACCAAAGTGTAGATCTTTTAAGCTAATTTTCCTTAGTCTATGTATACAAGTAATTCAAAGTAAAAGTGTGATTAAAGCCCAGGACTCTCAACTTTCCAACTTTGAATCATGTGCCAATTTTATTTATCTACTTTATTAAAGATTTCAACAATGGTCTTCACTCAAGGAAACAAGGGCAGACAAATGTTTGATTTTGACACCTTTGCAAGATGTATGAAGTGGGCAGTAATTGGTAAGCAGCATGGGTCTGATGCTTTAGAATTCTGCTATATGGCACTACTATAAAAATCATGCCACTCTAGAGTGGGCAAAAACTTGGTTAATGGAGAAAATGATTAGAGGTTGAAAGCTGTTCCAAGCTCTAATGGTCTCAATTTTGCTCACAGAATAACTTATAAACCATTCATAGCATCCTAGCAATGCCTCCTTCTGTTGATTTACAGTCTCCTTTTTATGGGTTCAGAATAGAATCAATGGTCTGGAAGAGCACAGGAGAGCAACGCTTCCCTGAAGAGATGATAGTAGGAACAAATGTGCTTGCCTTGCACTTCTGACACTCATCTCATTGGTCCACAGGTTGTTTTCTTTCTCAACTGTGATCTGGAAATGTTACAAGCAGAGGCTCCAATGTGTGACTGACTAATTGTATTAGCATGAGATATCTCTGAAATTATGCTACATTTACTTGGTAACAGAAGGTGACAGCATGAATGAGGAGGCTGTAGTTGAAATTGTAACTGAGGGAAAAGATCTGCTGCCTGAGAGTGGGCAGTGTGGCTTTAAAATATAATGACCAAGTCAATACATCTATCCTTCTTTAAACACATTCCTTTGAAGGAAGAATTCAATGTTTTTGGTTTTCTTATTATTTACTTTAAATTTTGGGCAGCTGTTGTGAGAAAGCAATCATATTTGTCCTTTTCAGCCTGTTTTCTAGTTCTCCTTTGTACAAATAAGATGCATTTTCACAACTCTTTGTTTGGATTAAATGTGTTTCTGAGATTATTCACAAAGTAGAACTAGCCTTTGCCTCATGATTAATTGATTAACTAATATGCAGGTATACCAAACAGCCATCAATACATTCATTTGGCCACTTATTGAGTGAGAGACCTTAAAAACTATCATAGCCAGGGAGTTGGAAGATGTTCCCATTGCTAGCTCCCAACACTGAATCCTCAGATTTCCCTTGCAACTTACATTGCGCCCCCATGTCCATTTGTTGTAGGTATTTGTAATAAAAAATAAATGTATCAGCTTTCTACTTCAGAGTCCAAATGTTTAGCAAACTCCATGATGTAACTGTCACTCTTTTTATGGGACATAGCAATGTAAAATATTCAGAAATGTTGTTTTAAATTTGATATACATTTGCTTTCACCTCAAGGCAATTTTAATAAATAATGTTAAAAAGCTAATTCTCGCCGGCATGGTGGCACACGCCTTTAATCCCAGCACTCAGGAGGCAGAAGTAGGAGGATTGCTGTGAGTTCAAGGCTACCCTGAGACTACACATTGAATTCCAGGTCAGCCTGGACTGGAGAGAGACCCTACTGTAAAAAACAAACCAAAAAAAAAATAAAAATAGCTAATTCTCTTTGACATTTGTCTGTTGATGATAAATAATGAACAAGATAAATTCTTATCATCAAGCAGACTCTTGTAATGTAGTGTATTTATATTCTAAGGATTTCAAATCTGTATCACTTAGTGAATTCTTAAAGCAAAGATAAAACTCTATGTTTATCTTCCTATTTCAAATACTGACATCCTATACTCAGCCTTTTGATTGTGTTCCTGGACCATCCTTAATTAAACACACATGGAAAGGACCTCCCAAAAGCTTCCTTTAGAGAGAAATGTCTTAATGACCATAGATCACTAACAGCCAAGGTTAGGACCAACCTTCTTTGGATTGAGCCTGATCCAGACATACATGAGGAATAATGAGACAGTGATCTCTGAAGCATCAGCAGAAGAGCAAATTAACACTGACCAAGCAAAGTTACAGTGAGATCCATACATCAATGGGATTGAGGGTTTCATTCTGCCAGCCAATGAACAGAGCATGCTGGCAACTCTTAGTGTTTATGCAAGGCATTCTTTGATTCTAACTATTTCTGTAGGGAAGTGTGACCTGCCGGAGGATGGGAACATTTCTTTGCCACTCTGTCCCAGTATGCTCTTTTTTGCAGCAACTCAAATCATCACTTTACATGACTTCCTTCCAATCCAGCAGTTCCCACCCACATGAGATTGTAGAAAGTGGTTGGGAATTTGATGTTGCACATTTTTTTTTCCCCTATGGATAAAGCCCATTTTATTCTTCTCATACGATTTTCCTTAAAGTCAAGAATGAGTGGCTTAAGACAGTGCTACTATAACAGAGAGCTTGAAGGCAGAGCATAAATGTAGGTCAAAACTTCAGATAGTTGCTACTTCTGCTAGAAGGAGTGGTCCCCCTTAAACACACTTACAGTGGACACCAATAAAAAGGAAAAAGACTGAAGAAAAAAAGGAAGAAAGGGACAATTAGAGAAAAATAGCTAGAAAGAAACATTAGAAACATAAAATGGGAGATAAATCAAATGGTAAAGGGTTCCCTGCATAAGCATGGAGACCTACATTAGGATTCCAGCACGCATATAAAATCCTCGTGTGGTGGTGTATGCCCATAATTCCAGAACTGGGGATGTGGAGTAAGAGGATTTCTGGGTCTTGCTAGCCAGCAAAATTATCTGAGTTGGTGAAATATTCATTAAGAATTTCTGTCTCAAAGCTGTGCACATGTCTTTAATCCCAGCACTGGGGAGGCAGAGGTAGGAGGATTGTTGTTAGTTCAAGGCCAACCTGAGACTACATAGTGAATTCCAGGTCAGCCTAGGCTAGAGCAAGACCCTACATCAAAAAAAAAAAAAAAAAAAAAAAAATCTATCTCAAAAGTAATGTGGAAAGCATTTTTTATTGAGCACTGCTCTACTGCAACTTTGTGTTTAAGTTAGACCTGTCACTCCAAAAGCTGCGGAGAATTGTGCTAATCTCCCTATCTGTCAATGTCTGAAGCCCAATACAGATTTGCATACACATTCATGTGCACTCATGCATAGGTTTGCCCACACACCTAGGTAATGAATATCCACAAATTGCACACTGTGGTGATTTTAAAAGTAATGTCCCTTTAGCATCTGGTGTTTGTGATTAAGCTTCTTACTTAGTTCCCTCCAAGGATAGTGTTTAGGAAGTGAAGCTGTAGGGGAGGAAGTGGACCACCAAGGCCAGATGTTGGCAAGGAGTCCTGCTCTGTGTGTACAGAGCCCCACACTTGCTATCTCTCCCTCTGCTATGGATGTATAATGAAGTGAGACAGCTTCCTTCCCCATGATCAAGCTTTCCCTAGAAACTATAAACCTGAAATCAACCCTAGAATAGCCATACACACATAAAAATAATAGAAAATATTAGTAAGACTTTTTCTAAGTGCTCATGCTTCAAAAGCCAACATCTTCTTTGGTAAAACTATCTGCTGCTACCTGTACATTTTATACTTAGGATTACTACTTAAATCAAAGCTCCCTTCTTCATTATCAATAGTCAAGACTGGGCTTTTGGGTACATAATTGTAGAGATTTTCAGGCCATGTCTAGAACTCAATCATATGCTAAGATTCTAAGTCATTGATACAAAATATCAAGCAATATGTACTGTCAGCTACTAAGAAGTATGAGATACTATGTCCAGTGTCAACCTTTAGTTTTCTCCTATTAAATTTCAGAAGCTATTTCTTTTAAATATAAGTCAATTAAGAAGTAAAGAAGATAATAACTATCCTAATAAGAACTTCAATATAATACACACATAACTTGGATGTTGAGGCCATTCATGTACACATTTTTACATTAAATTTTAGTGGTATCTGTTTGTCTTAGAGATTGATTAATGCACACATAACAAACAGGCTTAACAGTGTATGATTTCTGGAACATATATAGTTAAGTTGTTACTTATTCAAAGATGGTGAGCATCACCACCTTCCACTCCCAATTTTAGAAGTTTTGTTGTTGTTGTTTCTCCAGAGGAATATATGTTAATGCCTAGTCTCTGAATATTTTGCATCTGAACTAGCTGGTGGCTGATAATCTTCTTGTAATGTAAATTTCTGGGTTTCCTCAGAATTATAGAATTTTCTGAATCAGCATTGGGATGGGGTAGGGAATTGAGGAAGTTGTACCTAGTCATAAACCTCAAAGTGCTACTGATAAGGTATTTGAACCAGCTGATGATGTCAGCAGTAACAAGATATGTTAATACTGCAAGCTATGGACACTACTGTGTCATAAACCAATGTTAATACTTGATTTGTCACAATAAGACAAATTCTAGTTTTTATTATGCCTATGAAAATGGGCCATTGGCTAACTAAAAAGCATATCAATGTGCCACTAATTCTTGTTTAAAGAACTGTAATAAATCAAAGACAAGTACAAAAACATCTCTGAAATGGGACCAGCTTCCACTTTCTTATGAAGGTTTCAGTGTTTACTTATTAAACAACTATATTGAGGCACAATGATATGCAAAAGTGCACATTTGTAACATAGACAATTTGATGAGTGTCAGCATATGCAAATACCAAAGAAAGCATGAAGATGTAAAAATAATCACTGTCCCTGAAATTTTCTTAGTTATTTTCTTTAGCTATTATAGATTATATATTATTGTAAGAACCATAAAAAAGATCTATTTGGAAAGAAAGAATATTTTACTTTTGCCTATAATTTATCATGTTTAAGGATAAGTATTGCTTTTGTTGTCCATAAATTAAAATATGGTTCATTGAACAATTTCCAAGGTCACCCCAGTAGCTTTATATTCATGAATAATAGCAACTCTGTTTTATAGAACTTGAAAAGGTGATCAGTCTCTGTATTTTGATGCCTGCACAATTATAACAAAGGCATTGATATAGTATGTATCAGTATCCATTAAGGAATTCAATTTGTCAAGCACATAAGGAACTGGTTTTTGGCTATTTCATGATGCTAGTTATGTGAAGTACTCTGTAAGGTAGAATAGTGAATTTTTGTTAGAGCATATTATGCATGTACATTAGGTCATGCTGTATGTAACTATGTGGTGGATTAATCAGATGTCCCCCATAAACTCATGAGTGTTGAATGCATGGTCCCCAGCTGACAGAGGTTACTGGAGAATGTGTGTTGTTATGGACATTCTTAGAAGTGTTATAGCCATATCCCACTTGCCAGATTTCAGCTGGCTTTCTTATTGCTTTTTCCTACCTGCAAAGGTGATATCCAGCCTCTGTTCATGTCATGCTTTCCCCTGCCATCATGAAGTTTCCCCTCTAGACTGTAAGCCAAAATAAAAATATTCCCTCCACCAGCTGCTTTTGGTTAGGTGTTCTGTCCCAGCATCATAAAGATGACTTCAACAAACTGCTTGCTACATCCCAAGGTCACTTTACATTTCTCCCTTCACTTGAAGCCAAGGTCACTTTAGATAATTAATTACTCTTGTGAGTCTATAGTGTGTTCTCAACTCTTCAAAGTTCTAGCCTGCTATATCTTTTCCTTCATTGGTCATTCTGTCCTAGTTGGCTTTGTGTGACTCTCCTGCTAATAACTAGCCATCATCTAAAAAATTCTGTATGCTAGCTACCCTAGTGCATATAATTTAACTGCAAAAACATGCTTCCTTCTTATATACAAATTTACATTTCCGACATGCATGCTTCTCCTGGGCTCAAATGCCTCCCAGCCATCCCTACTTGGGGTAGCTCCTCAAACATGTCAGACAACATAAGTCAAAAAGGACAGAAATAAATATGTATGTTTTTAAGTGTTCATCTTTTCAAATATTTTTCCACTCAATGTGCTAGCTCATGCTCAAAGCACAGTTTCCTTAATTGTTTATTGTTTGCACCACTCCCAACATTCTTTTACATATCAGTAAATGTGACTAATACTGGTCATTACATGCCTTCTATATTCACAAATTTATGCCAACTTCATAATTTCTAAATAGATCACCATCATTACTCAGAACTACTGCTATAGCTTTTGCTTTATTTTCTGGGTGCACTCTGCACTCCCCACACAACATCTGAAGTTATTTACTTCAACTTAGAATCATACCATTCTCAGAGTTAAAATATTTCTAGTTATTACAGAGATATGCTCAAACTTCTTGCATAAAGATATGACCATGTGTGATCTCATCTTTGTACAGTGTTCCTATATTATTTGGTAAGATTTTACAGATGCCTTTTTCCTATCTTTACACCTGTGAAGCTCATTAGCATCATTCTCTGCATAAAATTTACCTCCCTATACCTGTTCTCACCAAGTGTTAAGATAAATGCCGCCCTCGCTCATACTAAGGAATAAGAAAAAAAACGACCCATTGTTATACCACATTATTTTTTCTTATCATGTTATACTTCACTATTTTTTGAAACTTCATTGTTCTCTAAAACCACAGTGTCAGTCATTTCAAGCTCCAACAATGAATGTTTGCAACATGAGGTGGAATACTTTATTTTTAATAAACATTGAATTCCCATCACCTAGATTGGTGCTTGTGTATGATAGATGCTCAATAAATTATTCTTGAGTGATTATTCATATTTATATTCAATTATTCACTACATAAAAATTTTGTTAGTAAACCAAGAAGAGCAAAATTCAGCTTAATCAAAACTCAAGATTAAGTGAAAGTGTAAATATAGTCTACTGACTTAATCAAAATACCTATATTTTAGGGAATCAGTAGCACAAACACCACATACTTTTACTTTTACTAAAATATTTGAAAAAATAAACCCATGTTCTTCGTTCAGCTCAAATTAAGTCAATTAATATACACTCTCTACATCTAAATTTGACTATATGAATATAGAATTTGTTGTTTTCCTTAAGACCGCAAGGCTGGGACAATTTTACAGGATATAGTTGATGTTGATTTCTTGCCTGGTCTATCTGAAGTAAACTGTGATAGTTGGGAATTTAATAATGTGATTTTTTTTTTTTTACCTTTTTGTTTGTTTGTTTATTTTTATTTGCTTATCTGAGAGCAACAGACAGAGAGAGAAAGAGGAAGATAGATAGAGAATGGGCACACCCAGGCCTCCAGCCACTGTAAATGAACTCTAGATGCATGTGTCACCTTGTGCATCTGGCTTACTTGGGTCCTGGGGAATTGAGCCTTGAATTGGGATCTTTAGGCTTCACAGGCAAGTGTTTAACCACTAAGCCATCTCTCCAGCCCAACAATGGGAATTTTTGATTGCCATAAGTAAACCAATGCACTAACAACTTTATTGGTGATGGTGTCTGTTAAGCCCTCCAAATAGAAAGCTTGCAATACAGAAACTGTTCCCCAACCTATTTTAACTAGCATCATGTTCATTTTTTTAACCTCTAAAAATGAAAACACCTAGGGATCCCTGCAACAATAGGAATGAACCTGAATGGAGTAGCTCTGTGGCAACTCTGAGATGTTGTAACATGGATATCAAATTTACCCCCAAGTAATTGAACCACCCATCCCCTCTGACAGTTGAGTTGGCAGCAACATAGGGAAATCATTTTGCATTCAGTTACAGCAGAGCTGTGTAAGATTAAGATCC
This sequence comes from Dipus sagitta, assembly GCA_036346955.1. Classification (NCBI taxonomy): domain Eukaryota; kingdom Metazoa; phylum Chordata; class Mammalia; order Rodentia; family Dipodidae; genus Dipus; species Dipus sagitta. The sequence continues at coordinate 71,292,580 of CM070785.1, read as the reverse complement.
TCAGCTTACCATTTTTGAAAGCACATTTATCTTTATGAGGTGCGAATAATTCAGACAAATAAACACCATTCATTCAATGTACTCTACCTGTTTAATTCAAGTATGATTTTTCACTTAATTAGAAAAAAAATGTAGATTAAGCATACAAAGTCTCCACATTGTCTATACATTATTAAGGTTTCAGGGTCACTGCCGATATCATTCTGAGAGGATATTAAAGAATGAGGGTGAGGTAGTGTGACATCTACAGAACTGAAAAGAAAATCCTTGGGAGACAGGGTCATTGCTTCTGACATTAGAGTATAAGGTATGACATGTATTTGGAGGGATTGGTAAGTAACTGGGCAACTCCCATATAGAAGGTTGGGTTTTTTTGGTTTTTTTTTTTTGTTTGTTTGTTTTATTTTTTAAATATTTATTTTTATTTGAGAGAGAGAGAGAGAGAGAACGGGTGCACCAGGGCCTCCAGACACTGTAAACGAACTCCAGATGCACACACCAACTTGTGCATCTGGCTTACATGTTTACTGGGGAACTGAGCCTCTTACCCAGGTCCTTAGGCTTCACAGGCAAGCACTTAATCACTAAGCCATCTCACCAACCCTAGAAGTTTTCATTAAAAACTTTCCATTCATCTAATCATGGTGGGTTTATCTTACCATCAGCTGTCACTAAATGATAGGAAACACTATGAGTGTCTACAGCACAGCAGATATCAGGAAAAGACAGATGGCAACATTTTAATGGCAGACTCTGTTCTCCAGGGCTTTTACATGTCTCTGATTTCAGAAGTAGTGACATCAATACCAACCTCTGGGGCTGAGCTTAGAGTGACATTCGTAGAGTGATTCCGTACTAGTGTTAGAATCTAAAAATATTGTGGTAAATGTGATTTCCTTTAGAATTTGCCCTGCTTATAGTGAAAAAATTACAACAGAGTTGAGACACATTTGTACTTTAATGTTTTGTTCTCATTTCATTAATACACTGTATAACATTTGTGAATTTTCTGCACCTAATTTTATAGCTAAATCCTGAAGTTTTGATCCATTCACACATCTATACAGGACAAAAAGTTATACACTGAGTGGGTTATAAGAAGAACTGGAAGGAGTCATTGCACAATTGTGGTGCTAGAGTTTTGTTATTGGTGTTAACTCCTGAAGTGCATTGCATTTTATATTGTTTCCAGTAAATCAAATATTCACTTAAAATTAAAGAAATAAGTGCATTTGTCTTATCCAAACAAATAAAAGCAATTAAATTATTCCCAATAAATATCACATCCCAGAGATTTCAATGATACAAGCAACATGCAGCACCCTCTGGTCCTTTCCATCCTGAGGTAGTGACAGACCATTTTGGGAGCCCTTCTTTCTTTCTCACTCTTCTTAGTAGAGCTGGTTCATGGCTGTCTACCTTTCCCTAGATACTAAGAGAACTTATGGCCCATACCAATATATGCCTTGATTTACATGAGAAGACTTCTCTCTCAACTACATATATATTCCTTGAAAGAAAATGGGCAGTTTTTTTTTTTTAATAGAAACCTGAAGAAAAATGGGCAGTTTTTTATTTTAATAGAAACCTGAAGAAAATTGGTGATCCAGTGTAAGCCAAAAACAAAAATTATTTTCTTGTGTTGTTTTACCTTAAATAGTATGACTTACACGAACTGCTAAGCAATGTTAAATTTATATTGGACACTCCTGTACTTCCAAAAGGAATGATATGATATGATATGATATGATATGATATGATATGATATGATATAGAAAGAAAACATCAAACTCAAATAATTGTCAAACTTAAACTTTAGAACTGTGATTTCTAGAGAAGCAATTTATCTTGGATTTCACTGCATGTTGAATAAGAAAATTGATCAGTGACCTGAAGATCCACTCCTGACTGAATATTCTTCAGTGGAGTGACATTAAGTCTAGCAGGCTTGCGCCACACACCGTAGTTTCAATAAATTTCATAAAGCTGAAGCATAGCATGCTTGGATGTCATGTAACACATTGCCATTACTGCTCATAATCAGAAACAAAGGGGGGATTCAAACAGAATATGAGTATTGGATATTTTACACTAAAACAGTAAATCCCTGAAAACTGAAAGTTATTTCCCTGTACTGCTTTTAATCCCTTTCCATCCTTCACTCAGAGTGTTTTTCCCCATTAATTTCCCCATTTATCAGATGCTTAAAAACTCTGAAGAATGAAGCACACTGGTCCATTAGATGCCATGGATCTTTCATCTCCTTAAGGACATCTCCTTTATGCTGCTGCTCTCATTACAGTGAGCTGGGAGCTGTGCCGCACATTTGCAGATGGGCTCTGGCTTCTGCAGCAATGGGCACTTAAGCTCCAGGAAGCCCTGTTTAGATGGAGATGGTTTAATAGAGGAGTCCACATACAACCCTCACTCTTGTCTAAGTACCTGCTGGTGATGATCGCTTTGCTCCCTGCTGCTCTAAGTGGAGTCATTAAGAGTAAGGCAACTTTCAGCAGGATTGGGAGAGGGTAGAAACTTCCATCTTCATCAGAGGACCAGGCCTACCCATTGTGTACATGCCCATCTCCATCTTCCTGAATATTATGAGCAACTCAGATCACTCCATAGAAAATGGATCCTGTCATAGCAGGATGTTTCTTTTTCCTCTAACTTTTGGAATGAAAAAGAATAAACTATAAATGAATGAATTAATGGCCTTGACCATATATATATATATAATACACACACACACACTTTTCCTCCTGCCTGCCACTTTGCCCCTTTCCTGAAGAGGCCTTCCTCACTGTAGTTTCAGGTCAACCTCATGGGAATTTTGGATCATGCATTATGGGAGCAACAGTCAGTTCTGGGGGCGAGGCAATGTCTCCGTGCAAAATATCCCAACTTGTGGCCCTAACAATCTTTCCACCCCCTCTTCCACAAAATTCCTTGAGCCATGCTGGAAGCATTTTAAGTCTTCATCAATGATGAGCACTTAGGAGCCTCTGGATCTCTGGTTTGGTAGGTGTTGAGTATCCTAAGTCTCTACCTTCTTCACCCTTGTGCTGATTATCAGATTCCCTAAGCAAGCAGGACTCTTGCTATTTTCCCCAGTTACTCCTTGGTTTCAGCTGGGGCCAGGGTAGAGTACCCTGGGTCACTCATCTTTTCAGATCCAGCTCCCATCTGAAAAAGAAAAGCTGATTCTCCAATGGAGAGTGAAGTCAGCACAGGTTAAGTGGGATAACCATTATTAATTTAGAGAGAATTTAAAGGATGTAGACCCTCTTATAGCTCAAGATTAGTGGGGGCTTGACAATGAAAACCAGAATCATTATCTGGATAGGACTGTGACTTCCTTCCCAGTTCCAGATATGGTTTCCTTTCCACTGAGCAGATCTGTTAACCAATCCAAGAGCAGCTGGTACCCAAGATGGTTGTGTGCCAGTATTGCACTTGTGTGAGCATCATGTCAGGTTCTTTGCTTCTGAGTTTCTTAGACTTAGAGTTGCTTGGACAGATGTTGGCCACTTTACCCAGGTAGCTCATGTAGCAGCATATAGCACTAGATGGACTGATTATCTGGGGAATGACTTTCTTCCAGATTCCAACCAGGACTCTCCATGGTCCATGCTGACAGCGTATGGTGTCTTCAGCAGTAGGGTCTTACCATTAACCTCTGGTGGGTACTCTGACAAAAGTCTGTCTTTTTTTGGGGGGGGGAGATCTAGTAGGCTTTCTGATCAACAGCTCCTTGTGAATGTAAAACACATCCTGGTACAGGGAATTACAGGCCAGTACCAGGGAAAGAATAAAGAAAAACACAAAGAAGAAACAGAAGCAGGAGAAATTTAAGGTTTTCAACTCACCCTCTCCAGGGCCCTTCAATTCAGGTGCTCTCCCTAAGTTCCTTTTGAGGGTTCCACCTTTTAGTTTAACTTACAGTATATAGGATTCTAAGGTACCAGTTCAATTTGGGTTCAGTTTTGTGTCCCCCACCCTTTCCTTCCCCCAAGCCCTACCCTCCATATTGCCCAAGCCTTGAGATGCTATTCAGGTATGTCAACAACTTGGGCTGATTCAGGTTAGGAACCAGAGATGAGTGAGATCATGTGATAGTTGTCTTTCTGCGATTGTGTGAGTTCACTTACAATGATGTGTTCCAAGTTCGACCATTTTTCTACAAATTTCATTGTGTCATTTTTTTTTCTTCTTATAGCTGAGTAGAATTCCTTTGTGTAGATATACCACATTTTGGTCATTCATTCATCCAATGATGGGCACCTGGGTTGATTCCAGTTCTTAGCTACTATGAATTGAGCAGCTAAAACATGGCTGAGCAAATATCCCTGAGCTTGGATGTGGGACTCTTAGGGTAAATGTCCAGTAAGGGAATAACAGGGTCTGTTGGTAACTCTATATTCATCCTTTTGAGGAGTTTCCACATTGCATTCCATCGTAGTTGTACCAGCTTACATTCCCACCAACATTGGATGAGTGTTCTTATTTTTCCATATCCTCACCAACATTTGTTTCATTTGATTTTTTTTTTTTTTTTATTGTTTACTATCCTTACTGGGGTAAGCTGGAATCTCATAGTTGTTTTAATTTGCATTTCCCTAATGGTTAGGGATGTTGAATATTTTCTTAAGTGCGTGTTAGCCATTTGTAATTCTTCCTCTGAAAACTCCCTATAAAGTGCTTTTGGTAGAATTGCCATTTTTACAATATTAATTCTACTTACCCAGGAGCATGGGAGGACTTTTCATCTCAAGTCATCCTCTGTTTCTTTCTTGAGTGTTTTTATGTTTTCACTATATAGGTCTTTCACTTCCTTGGTTAGTGTTATTCAAAGGTATTTTATTTTATTTTGTTGCTATTGAAAATGGGACAGCCTCACTGATTTTGTTCTCTGAATATTTGTCCTTTGCATATAGAAAAGCTACTTTGTGCATTGATTTTGTATCCTTCCACTTTGCTGAAAGAATTTATCACCTTTAGAAGTTTTGAGATGGACACATTCGGGTTATGTATGTGTATATATATATATATATATATATATATATATATATATATATATATAAAATAATGTCATCTGCAAATAGGGTTAAATTGACTTCTTACTTTCCAATTTGAATCCCTTTTATTTCTTTCTTCTGTCTTATTGTTTGGGCTAGTACTTCTAGCACTATGTGGAAGAGCAGTGGTGAGAGTGAGCACCCCTGTCTTGTTTCTGATCTCAATGGAACTTCTTGTGTTTTCCCCCTTAAGTATTATTTGGGCTTTAGAAGCTTTATATATAGCCTTTATTGTATTAAAATATAAACCCTCTATGCCTATTCTTTCCACTGTTTTGATCATGAAGTAGTGCTGTATTTTGTCAAAGGTCTTCTCTGCATCAACTGAGATGATCATGTGTTTCTTATGGTTAACTTTATTTATGTAGGGTATTATGTTAACTGATTTCTGTATGTTAAACCATTCCTGCATCCCTGGGATGAAGCCTACTTGATCAAGGTGGATAATGCTTTTGGTGTTTTGTTGAAATAGGTTTGCAAGGATTTTGTTCAGGATCTTTGCACCTAACTTCATTAGAGATATGGGCCTATAGTTTTCTTTCCTTGTTTCATCTCTGTCTGCTGTTGGTATTAGGGTGTTGCTAGCTTCATAAAAAGAGTTGGGGAGCATTCCTGCCCTCCAATTATGCAAAACAGTTTGAAAATAATTGTCTTTTTTTAAGGTAGGGTTTCACCCCAGGCCAGGGTGACCTGCAAGTCACCATGTAGTCTCAGTGTGGCTTCAAACTCTCAGTGACCTTCCTACCTCTCCCTCCTGAGTGTTGGCACTAGAGGTATGTGCCACCACACCCAGATCTTGATGATATTTTTTGCATATAAGATTGTTAATGTGTTTCATTTGAGCTGAAACTCTCTCCACCATTCCTCTGTTCACTATAACAATAGAGTGGATGTTGGCAAGCTATGAGTTTGACATTATCATTATTATATCTTATATTTAAGAAATCAAATTTGCATAGGTTACTACAGAATAAAAATGCTTTGTGTGGTAAATAGATGATTTAAACTTTATTAAATATTAAGTTTATATACAGGCTTCCAATTAATCCCACAAACACTTCTCAAGTAGTTATAGTACTGAGCTATATTCTTCCAAGGGTTGTGCCAAAGTTTTACCTGCAACCCCATCTGCCTTTGGGAATTTGAAATATATTTGGGTAAGAGGGGATGAGCTTATAACTTAAGGTGTTTATATTGAAATATTAAATGGGAAAGAGGAAAACATGATCCAATATAATGTGAGTCACTGCATTCAATATAAATAATGTTAAAATAATATATATGTATGTATATGTATATATATATATATATATATATATATATATATATATATATATATATATATATATATATATATATATATATATATTTATATATATATATATATTTATATATATATATATATATATATATATATATATATATATATTTATATATATATATATATATATATATATATATATATATATATATTTATATATATATATATATTTATATATATATATATATTTATATATATATATATTTATATATATATATATATTTATATATATATATATTTATATATATATATATATATATATATATTTATATATATATATTTATATATATATATATATATATATATTTATATATATATATATATATATATATTTATATATATATATATATTTATATATATATATATTTATATATATATATATATATATATATTTATATATATATATATATATATATATTTATATATATATATATATATATTTATATATATATATATTTATATATATATATATATTTATATATATATATATATATATATTTATATATATATATATATATATATATATATATTTATATATATATATATTTATATATATATATATATATATATATATATATATATATATATATATATATATATTTATATATATATATATATATATTTATATATATATATATATATATATATATATATATATTTATATATATATATTTATATATATATATATTTATATATATATATATATATATATATATATATATATTTATATATATATATATATATTTATATATATATATATATATATATATATATATTTATATATATATATATATATATATATATATATATATATATATATATATATTTATATATATATATATATATATATATATATATATATTTATATATATATATATATATATATATATATATATATATATTTATATATATATATATTTATATATATATATATATATATATATATATATATATATATATATATATATATATATATATATTTATATATATATATACACTTGCTCTGCAAGCACATAGACTGGATTCAAAGCTATAGCACCTATGGAAGGCTTGATGCAAAGTGGTGCATGTGACCATAACTCCAACCTGCTTACTGGAATGTGAGGCGGGGTCAGGAGAACCCTGAAATTCACACAACTGCTAGTCTGACCTTCCCAATGGAAGAACATTAAAGATCCTGTTTCAAACAACATGGAAGCAATGGACCAAGACCCACAGAGTATATTCTGCCATCCACATGCACTCATGACATGTTCACACCCGGGCACATAACTCCCCCCACACATACATGTACCTATAATAATAATAATAAAAGGAAATAAATGGACTTAAAATGAGGATCAATACATGTGTGACCTGATCCTACCATTACCAGTAATAATATTTTTGAAATACTTAAGTCATGTTTGTGTATTTATCCTTATAATATAATCATCTTTACAGATATATCCTATATTTGAATAGTTACAGATGCCAATCTACCCCAATATAGCAATACTGCATAAACCCTTGTCAATATATTATTCTGTTAATATTTATGGCTTGTGATGATGTCAAAAATTAAACAACAGTTTCCTCTATGATATATTTAGAACTTTACATGGCACATTGATAAAACTCATTAAAACAATTAAGGCTGAATTGTGCCAATTTTGTGTTATGATTTCAAAGGCATGAGAACATGTCTGATTAGTCATTTTTCCATCTGTGCCTCTAAACACAACTATGCAAATGGCCTGATCTTCTAATAAGAACACTGGCTTGGTTTCTATTTAAGCTTTCAGTTCTAAGATAAACCTTAGAAGATTTTGTACAATAAGTTCTGCAAAGCCTACTGAGATGTTTAGCAGAGACTCAAATGCACACAAACGTCTTCCTTCCCATTTACTCTAAAGAGAAATTGGTGCTTGCCCCCATGGAAAATATGATAGGTGGATAATTCACTAAAATCAGTGCATCCAACAATAATGAAAACAGAAGATATTAATGAGCTATGCATCATTTCATCAATGCATTGGGATGAAATCACTTTCCTTGATAGGCATGGTGAGATGGTGCCATACCACAGGCATCTGTGCAAGAATAGGATGACATAAGAACAACTTACACATTGAAGACACTAGAAACTCATCTCTACTGGTAATAAATATTCTGTGTAAAATTACCCACAACTTATGTAATTTGTTATCTTGATTGAAACTCTTAGCTGAAAGATCACATATGTCTATATGTGTCTATATTTCTTTAAATAACTGAAACATTCTGCTGTATATATGAGTTCTTATAGCAGAGAAGGAAAGCATAGTTACTAGTTACTAAAGGAGAGAAGGCATACGTCTGTGAATATAAAGCTAGGCTCATGTATGGTGAATGTTGGTACTTCCGGATGAGCAATATATACAGACAATAGCAGGAATGCAATTAGAATTTTCCCACAGTAATAGAAACAAAATATTAAATTAAAAATTTTTATTTAGTTTTATTTTTAACAGAGATAAAGAGAAGGAAAGAGAGAGAGAGAGAGAGAGAGAGAGAGAGAAAGAGAGAGAGTGAGTAGGTTTGTCAGGGTTTCTAGCCAGTGCAAGTGAACCCCAGAGTATGTGCCACTTTGTGCATCTGGCTTCCTTACATGGCACCTAGAGAGTCAAACCTGAGTCCTTGGTCTTCACAGGCAAGTGCCTTAACTGCTAAGCTATCTCTCCAGCCACAAATATTACTTTTTCATATTAATTCAGACTTTTTGGTTGTGATTAGATTTTGCTCTATTAAACCACATATTACATATCTAATTCAACACAAAAGTATTTATTGAAATTTTATTAATGAGATTTGATATCCAACAAAAAGGGATATACATTTTATTAAAGATAAAATTCTAGCTTGTGCAGAAAAATAAAGATAATGATAAATATATTTCAAGAGATGATAAATGTTGGGAATGAAAGTGAAGCAGAGAAAGGTACTTTAAAACAATGGTGATGGTGGGCTGGAGAGATGGCTTAGCCCTTAAGCGCTTACCTGTGACGCCTAAGGACCCCAGCTCGAGGCTTTTGCCCAGGACCCACGTCCATCAGATGCACAAGAGGGCGCACATGTCTAGAGTTCATTTGCAGTGACTGCAAGCCCTGGCTTGCATAGATTAAGGTAAATGGGTTGGGGATAACCTTGTGTAGAGATGTGAGAATGTGAGAAGACCGTTGCATAAGAAAAAGAAAGCAATATGGCCACTTTCACAGCATTGTTTCTGGGATGTTTAGGAGATAGCAATAGAATCTTTGGCGCCCACTTGAATGAGCAAAGTCTGTGATTTCAATGAGAAATCATGTACTGTGTTATACACTATGAAGGGCTTTCATTTCATAGTCTAAGCTTATGTTTATAACCAACAAATGCACCACACAAGATAGGTATGTGTAATTCTCCTATTTTTTTTTTTTTTTTTTTTGAGGTAGGGTCTCACTCTAGCTCGGGCTTACCTGGAATTCACTATGTAGTTTCAGGGTGGCCTCGAACGCACAGCAATCCTCCTACCTCTGCCTCCCGAGTGCTGGGATTAAAGGCATGCGCCACCACGCCCAGCTTGTAATTCTCCTTTTTTAATAAAATTACCTTCAATTTTTCTTTGTTTTAAGTTATTAGGGGTTGTTTAAACTCAAAGCTGCTTATTAAGAGGGAGTCAGCTTCTATATCCAGGACCCAACATATTCCCATTCAGGGCCTCATTGTAAAAATTTTGGTCCAGGTTCCCATGTTACCCCTTGCAGGGAATCATAGTAATGCTTGGAGGATTCAAGACAATTTTAGAAGTGTATGCCATCACGGATTCATTTTTGTCACATCTTAACACATTGGCATAAAAGATGTGTATTATATTCTCAGCAGCAGAAGACCTCAAAAAGAACATAAATTGGAAGTCGGGCGTGATGGTGTATGCCTTTAATCCCAGTACTCGGGAGGCAGAGGTAGGAGGATCACCGTGAGTTTGAGGCCACCCTGAGACTACATAGTGGATTTCAGGTCATCTTGGTCTAGAGTGAGACCCTACCTCAAAAAACAAACAAGCAAAAAAATATAAAATAAAAATAAAATAAAGAAAGAAAGAAAACAAGGAAACAAACCAAAAAAAAAAAAAAAAAAAAAAACAGGAAAGAACTCAAGGATAGCCTAGACTTTAATACAAATCATGTAAAATTTGTATGAAAATGAAACTTCTGGTGATTTATTTCTCACTTTAGATGCCATAATACAAAACGCCCAGTAAGAAAGCTGGAGGGACCAATCTGGCAACGTAGAGGCAGGCAATGCAAGGCAAGATGCCAAGGGGTTCTCATGAGAAACTGCATGTAGGTGAGGTCACTCACAGTTATAAAACGACTCACGTTTGTGCACTGGGAGTCTCTGGACTGGGTAGGTGTGCTCACGCAGGCTGTCTACATTCGTGGGGAGAACTCAGCAGCAAGCCTGTGCACCATTCCAAAAATGCATTGGAACGGACCGTTCCAGCTGCACATCCTCACAATGGTCTTCCTTGCCCAGACCTCGGCATTTGCAGCCAACTCAAAGACAAATGTGAAGTGGACTGTAGTTGTCAACTTCAACATCACCCTTAATTAGAAAATTCTGAGAACACATGTGTGTGCATGAATGCATGTGTGTATGTGCATACCACAAACAAGTCTCCGTTCTTCTGTAATCTATTTATTAATTCATTATCTCACTTATCTCTTCATTCTTCCTACTATCTCATTCTAAAATCTAAAGATGATGGACAGTGGGTATTGATTTAAAATTATGCATTTTCATTTATGTAAATTTGTTTTACATGCATTTCTAGAAATGTGAAGGTACTTTGTCTCCAAATAAGTAATTTGGTCTATTATTACCAATGTATGGAAAGAGGATGTTTGACTAACTGTGTGTGAGTATGTGTGTTCAACTAGCAGTTTGGAAACCTTATAAGCAACATATTGTTTGTGAAGCTATGATTTGTTGCTGTTCTGTGAATATTCAGTTTTGTTTCTTTAGGTGACACTCTGATAGGTGGGGGAGGGGTCAGCCTTTCTTGATGAAATACACTATACTGAACATTCCAAGAAATTCTGCAGAAGATTATATAGTCCTGACAGCCCAAATGTGATAAGTATATCAAGATTTAGTGTCCCTTTATTAGTTTCTCTTACAAGAGAACACCAGAGCTGCCAAATCTGAATCATGGCCCTCATTTTTCCTGATATAATCAGCATGAATATGGTGACTGCTTGGATATTGCTTCAATGTGAGCTTTTCTAACTGAATAAGGTGAGAACAACCTTATTGTATTGCTCACTGATTAGGTTCTGATTAATGTTGCTCCTTTTATTTTCACTTTCTAGGCTAAGATTATGCATATGCTCCCACATTACAGGCCCTGGCTCCTGTTCTGAATCAGACATCTCTAATATGTTTGCTGAGAGTTTAGGAAACCCTTAGGCTTCTTGGAAAGTTTAATTCCTACCAGAGTCTGCATTTTCATCTCTCTATTATTTACCACATCTTTATGCTAAAATAAAAAATGCCCTAAAGAAATGTAGATTGTTTATTTCATTATATTGAACAATGTTCAACGCAAAACAGCATTGGGCAAGCAGCTTTAACTGAAGACATTTTACATTTCATGTTGAAATACTTTTGAAGAAAGAAGACAGATAAGCGTTGAAATTCACCCCCCCAAACTCAAATGACAGAAAATCTTTTACTGTTATCTGAAAAAGAGTTGCCATTAAGTATAAAGACAATTGAGCTGGTTTGAAGAAATAATAAGTGGCTTTCCTGTTGCTCAGTTCACTAAAGGGAAGCATTCTGGTCCTCTGAAAATACAATGGGGAAAACATGTCTCCCCAAGAGACTGAGAAAACAAAGAGAAGAACAAAACTGCTATGCATACAGCTTCTTTCAGGGTACATATTGCTGCCCACTCTCACAACCAATATATTGTTGTTCTCTTATGCTCACTATAATTCTGCATTTATTTTGAAAAGAATAAAAGAACAGGGTGTAGAGCAGGAAATGCAGGTTTGGACAACACACAGGCTATGACCTGGAAATATGCTTTCCACAAAACAAGTATCTTAGAGGTTATTTTTCAAGTCAAGCATCTTTTGATTGCCTGTGCTATACAGAAAAAAAATGAAGAAAATTTTAATTTATATCACAAATTGACAAACTAGAAAATTTACACACACACAAGAATATAATATATATTAGAAATAAAATTTTATTGGAACAAAGTTACACTCATTACTTCACATATTGTTTATATAATATACATAAACCCATTTGCACTACAATATCTGAGTTCTATAACTGAAACCAAGATTATCTGTCCCTCAGAACAGATAGTATTGGCTGTCTGCATAATAAGATTTTTCCCACATTTTGTGTGATTAAACTCTGCCTCTTTATCCTCTCTCCCCATCTTGCTTGATTTCAGTAGCAGTTTATTCGGATATGTTAGCTTCTCCTTAGGCAGACTTGTGTCTACATGTGGGACAAATGCTTTCAACCAAGACTTTGATTCATGGTATCTCATTAACCATATATGAGATACAAAAGAATGTTGCTTTCTTTTAAAAAAATAATTTCATTTTCTTTTTACTTGCAAGCAGAGAGATAGAGAGGAGAAAGACAGAGAGAATGAGCATGCCAGGACCTTCAGCCACTGCAAATGAATGCCAGATGCATGTACCATTACGTGCATCTGACTTTACATGGGCACTTGGGAATCAAATCAGGGTCCTTAGGCATTGCAGGCAGGTGCCATAACTGCTGAACCATCTCTCCAGCACTGAAAAATATGGTTGAAATATGTTAAGCAAGTAGAATTCAGGTTTCTGGCTTTGAAATACTTAGGCCAGTGAGACCATGAGCTAAAATTGAGAAGACCTAACCTGCTTACAGACATGGACAAGGAAGGTTAATTATAACCTCATGTTTTCAATATGGCCATTGGAAGTTTACTGAAGACTGGCAGATCAAGGAGATATGGAGCAGATAAGGGATCTTCTGTTGCTTGTTATGCAGAGGGTTAAACCAATTATCCATATCTTTAAATCTTTAAGACCCTTATATTCTCAACTTGAACAGATAATAGACAAAATCACCTGGACCACCTAGACCTCTGATAGGACTCTGAATGAAGACTTAGACATGGATAAGGATGAACTATGCACAATTTTAAGAAGTGATCCGTCTCTACTCTGTATTTAGAATCGCAAAGTCTCATATATTTCATATATTCATGAAAAATCTGTTACTGAGGCTTCTGATTGAGTTACATCTTGATTTTAGGTACAGGTAATTAAAGGTGAGGAGATACTAATAAAACATGTTCTATGTCTACATCAGATTTATGAGTGGTTAAGGAGCACAAGATTTCCAGTAAAGTAGTGCTAAAGAAGAAGACGAAGTCTTGGGGTGTGAATGGGCTAGGGGTTTACATGGTTTGTCTCCTAAATTCACACTGAAAGTAAATCATTCTCTGCTGGGTGGGGTGGTATTAGCAGGTAGAATTATGCTAACTTATAGAAGGGTGAGAGGAAAATGAATTGGGTTTGTCAGGGAGTCAGGTACCTTTGTTAGGTAGTTTAGGGTAACTGCACCCCTAAAGTCAAGACAGGAATGTCTTTCATCACAATCTCCCCTTTGCTAGAAATCAAAGAATGATCTGACTTCCCATCTCTTACGTAAAGGAGTCTAATAACCTATGTTTATTCCATGAACAACATCTGCCCCCCTCTGGGAGGGAGGTCCCCTTTCCTAGAATTTAAATCAGACCCTGACATTGTGGTTTGTTACATCATGATTGGCCCCACCTGAGTCTGAAGGTGAAGACCACCACAATAAGGTTATAAATAGACCTTACCAGGGGCAAGGCTCTCGTGAGGGTTCTGGTGTGTCTTCCCTTGCCCTGATTCCCTGGCTGAGCTGAGAAAGGGGAAAAAGAGGAGAAACCCCTGATCCCTCACTATGTCATCCTGCCCTCCATGTGGCAGAAGCTCCCTGCACTTTTTTTTCTTTCCTTTCTAAATCTCTTTTCATGTTTCTTTCAGGCCCACCAAATGGGCTCTCAGACCATGTGTGTGTATCCATTTTCCTACCCTTGGTGGTGTACTTCCCTAAATAAATATACTAATCTAATAATTATCTTTCTCAGTTTTCTTTGCCCAATTCTTTGGTTATATACAAACACTAACTCAGGGTTTGGAGGTTGAGGACTCTATTGCTAAACTCCAACAACACACTGTAATAGGTTCCCATGTCTGTCTGTCCTCTTCCATGTAGAATCCACTTGCCCCTTCCAGACTGCAGCAGTAAGATAACAACATGGGTCCATTCACCAGATAGAGAACAGACCAGAGGCTGTATCTTGGCCTTATCAGATTCCAGAAATAAATTTCATATGTTTATAACTAACGGACTCTGATGTATTGGATAAGAACAATGGTTTCAATGATTTACTAAAAATACTAGAGAAAAATGTACTGTAATGTTCACCATCATCACAGTATGCTGTATGAATACATTAGAGAAAACCCTCACACATAGAATGGATTAGGTGAAAAATATTATAAAAACAACAGAGTTAATGTAATGATGAGAAATAAAAATGACAATGAGATCATTGACATAAGAAAGGTTAATATACTATGAAAACTTCACTTGTGGGATTTATAATCCTTGCTAAATTTCCAGACTTCTTAAATATTTAATTCACAGTTACAAAACCTCAGTATATTAGTATATAAATAGTACTACTATTATAAATTGAATTATTCAGATCAATATATATGTAAATAATATATATTCATGCATGTTCATGTGAATAAATATATTGATATACAAATGCATAAATTTATATTGTATATTTATTTATATATATGCATGTATGAATCTCTTTGGTTGATCCCTGTCTGAGAAAAAACAATAACAAATGTGCAATGAAAATAAGAAAATAGTTAAAAACAAAGGATCACAGAATCCATTATGACATATTTGGAGAGTGCAACCACAGCAGTTAGTAGAAAGTCTTTGTATAAAATGTTAATATTATATCAGAAGAAATTCTTAATTAACACTCTAAACCTTAAACTTGAGAAGACAGAAAATGTCTCAAGTAAATCCAAGTTAAGTACAAGAAAGTAAAAAATAAGCAGAAGAGAAAATATCAGCTATATAGAAATGGAAAGACAATGTGAAAAATCAACAAAAATTAATTGTTTTAATATTAATAAAGTCAATAAAGTTGGGAAACTCATAAAGAAGAATAAAAATAACTTTCAATATTAACAATGCAAGTGGTAGTATTACTCAAAAGCACAAGGATATTGTAGAAATATGGTATTTTAGAACAAAATTTATTCGTGAAAACAATTATTTTCAACCAAAAAATTGCATAGTAATTGAAATCATTATTTTTCTAAACTTGATTGGCTTTTCACAAAGGTTTCAGTGTACTTTGCTGTGGGACACAGGAGTCTGTTGCCCCTGTGCATCTGTGTGAAGGCATGTGCAATGAGCCCTGGTTAGTTACCCAGCCACATACACAAACATTAACTTGAAACTGAACACATGTATGTCAAAGCATAAGATCTAATGCTTTAACAAGGTACAGAAATGTATTATGTATCCTTGGAATAAAAAGATGTTTCTTGTAGGTAAGAGAAAAAAAAAATCTCTGTGAAAAATAGAATGAATAAACTGTAATATGTCAAAATTAAATACAGCTTACTCTTCAAATAAATCACTAAGAGCATGGTCTACTGGCCATAGATGGAGTGTCAGTGTCCGTAAATATGTGTGATGAAGGACTTTGAACAAAATATATGAAAACTCCTCTAGCTCAATAAAAGGCAAAAATCCAAAGGACAAAATATTTGAAAGCTTCAGTAAATCTGATAAGAGAATTACCCCCAGGTACTTTGCAGCTGTGGGTTCCTGGGGTTCCTGGGTCTTCGCGGCAGCCGCAGTTCCCCCAAAGGCCAGGCAACTGTGGTGGTGAGCACGTGAAAGAAAGAATCACTTTAGGGAGACAGTCTCTGTGAATAGCTTGGTTTAATCAATAGGGAAATGGGTTTATAAGCAGTTGAGGGTCCTAAGGGAATTGGATGAACAAGGTTGCTTACTGATGCCTAATTAGCATATGGGGTCATACATTCCAGAATGTAAGCAATGGTACAGGGAAGGTATAGAGTACAAGGGGATGGGCTTTGCAAAGGTGCTGGCTGATACCATATAAGGAGTTTCCTGGGCAACTGGCCAAAGGTCACAGGGTTACCGGCAAAGCCTAAGTCTTATCTGAATGTCCAGGTATCCGTGCTTAGAGAGGGAGTCGCCTTACTTCCTGCTGGTCTTTGGGTTCGAGATTTTGTCTGGGAGTCAAGGCTCACTGCGACCCCCAAGAATGGAGGGAGGATCCTGGCTCACTGCAAACCCCAAGAATGGGAGGAGGAGCTCTCCTGCCATTCCCCGAGATATGACTGGCAGTTCAGGCTGCTGCAACCTCTCCACAGCCTGGGGCCTTCATGTCAGACAGCTTAGGTTTGCTTTAACTCAAGGCACTGCCTATGTTTGACACACAGACATGTACATGTAACCTCAGACCAGTTGCTTTTCTTCAGCAAAATTTTCTCATCACCTCTAAATTTCAAGCCACCATTCAAAACAATGAAAATACATCAAGCATATACAGAGCCTAGGCTCTAGTCAGAGAAACAACTATACCAATGAAGGAGAAAGAGAAGTAATATACCAATGAAAGAGAAACAGGAGTAAGACAGCTTTTTTTTTTTTTTTTTTTTTTTTTTTTTTTAATTTAAGGTAAAGGCCTTGCTCTAGTCCAGGTTGACCTGAATTTCACTATGTAGTATCAGGATGACCTTGAACTCACAGCAATCCTCCTACCTCTGCCTCCTACATGCTGTGATTAAAGGCATGAGTCACCACACCTAGCCAAGACATTTCTTTATAGGCAGCCAGACAAGGACAGAGGCTTAAGGAGAACACGAAGATGACACCTGGCTTGCCCTGGCAGAAGTAGAACCCACATCTGCTCCAGTCCTCTCCAAGATGGCTGTAAGCAACACTCCTCTATAGGAAACTCCTGCTTCTTCCTTAGCTCAGCACATGGAGGAAGGGGACTGGCTCCTCCTAGTTTAGCCTTTTTAGTTCACTAACCAATCAAGTCTCTCCATACACACCTAAATCTGTTAAAAAGGCTCACTCTATTGGATGTCTGATCCATATAAAAGAGCCTAACCACGAGTGTAAGTTGTCTCTTTTTCCTGTAGTTCACCTGATTACTGTTGTTTAACTTTCTTTTCCCAGCTTGGCTGGGCATGTGAGGTACTTTCTTTTGCCTGGCAGTAGCGGGGATGCTCCTGGAAAGCTAGCCATAATGTAACACGTGAGGCTAGGGGAGAGCTTCACTGTTATTCCTACCATTTGCTTTCAGGTGTAAATGGTAGACTAATAATATATGGTCAAGATAAAATTAGGCTCCCTTGGAGGCATTACTTCAAGATTACTTAGGCCCTATGTTTGTGGTAGGTAGCAAACATGGTGGAAGAATCCAGGAAGATGTGCTGTAGCAAATGCTTCTGGAAGATGAGCTAGCTACAGGTTCAGCGCTACAGCTCTCCCCAAACAAACAGCGTTTGACAAATGTCATGACTGTCTGTGTCAGGAAGTTAGCCTAGGTCCTCATTCTCTTGATAACAGATCACCGTATGTCCAAGCCACTTGTGCCACACATGGAACTGGCTTGTATGAGGAACTTGATTGGCTGTCAAAGAAACATTAAATGAAACTGGATATCTAACCAAGAACATGTTTGATGAAATTGATCTAGGCTTGTTAAAATCAGTTTGTCTTTTGGTTGTTGAACAGTATGTGGGACTGATTTAGGCAGGATATTGCACAAGCCTGTTTTCTTGCCAATTATTGCTTACTAAGCATAATGTTGCTATTTACCAATATGTTTTGTTTTAAGAAAATTCTTCGGGTGGGGAGCATCTTCTTTTAATTTTACTTTTTATAAGCCTAAACGCATAGATACACTTATTGTGGCACCTTTAATGAATCTGCTTTGAGTGTTTTACAGAGTCCACACCAATAAAGTTCTAGGGCTAGGGACCCTTTACTAGTTTCTGATTCCTTTCTCATTCCTAGAAGTCGGCCAATGGAAACATGTAGCATTCCATTTGTATGCATTACTTTCCCTTGCCAAGTTAGATTCTCTAGTGATTGTTTTTCCCAGCCAGGGCGCATGCTCCCAAACACGGCTCAGTTTTCTTGCACTCGGGAACTTAGTTTTGTCCTTCCATCATTGATCTCTGGCTTATACCAGCCAACCATACCATGGAGTGGTTTCGATTTGATTGTATACTAGTTTGTGAGTTCATACTGAGTTGGTATTTTACTACTCAGCAGATTATCTTCCTTTAAATTGGTATCTTTATCTCATATGCTGCTTTGGGGATCAGTGTGGCCTTTTGCCCAATATGTGAGAATTCTGCTGGATTTTTGTTTGTTTGTTTGTTTCTTTATGGGAGAAGATCTCTTCATTAAGAAGTTGGGGTAACCGATCAAATTCAGTAATTTTTCTTCATAACTTATTTGGAATTATTCCTAATGAAATTATACTTTAAAAGAGAATGGGGAGGCCACTGACTCATTGGAAGGTTTGCATGACCGTGAGTGTCTGGTGCCCGAGTTTTTGAGTTATTGCCAACTGAGAGCTGAGAAAGGCAATGTTGCACTCAAGGACACACCAAACTCTACATCAAAAACAAACTCAATTTTGCAAATTTAAAATATAAAATGAGTGAAAATGTAAAAGGAATATGCCCAATAAAGTCATAAAATATATACCTATGTACTTCACAATTTATTAAAATTTTATATTATGAAACCTGTGTATTTTAGGGAAAGTGTAAGTCACCATACCAAATAAAAAATTTAAATAATGAAGAAATCAGCAAAGGTATTGACAAATTCATGTTAAAGTTTACTTCCTACAAGAAAAAAAATCACTTCATCATCCCAAATTACCAAAATGATAATGATTTCCTTAAAATATAATATATTTGAAAACCTAAGAAAAAGGTAACCTATCTAAACAGATATAAAGTATTAATACTAATATTACATCAGTAAGTGTTTCCTAATCTTTATTTATTTCATGTGTACTTATTCAGTTTTTTCATAGGATATTTGGTTGTCATCAGACTATTGGCTAGATCATGTCAATTAATATTCTTATCCCATTTCTGCTAGGATATTTCATAGTGCATAATTTTTAACTTATTCATTTGAAAATTTAAGCATATTATGCAACAAAAACTAATAAGAGATCATTTTATTCATCAAAATATATTATTTTATTATAAAAAAATTGTAAGGAGATATTTGAAATTGACTTAATGATAATTTTATCAAATAAAATATATTTTAATTATTAAAGTTCATAATAATGCAATATTAAAATTATCACTGTATTTGTAAAGAAAACTGAAAATTTTTCAGAACTTTCTGGCAGTTTAATAAGACATAAATCTGTATTGAAAACAATAATTGATGCACTGAAGAGAGGGGCTTAGTGGTTAAAATGCTGTCTTGTGAAACTTAAGGACCCAAGTTTGATTCCCCAGTACCCATGTAAGCCAGATACACAATGTGGCACATATTCGTTTGCAGTGACTAGAGTCCTGGCACACCCATTCTCTCTCTCTCTCCCTCATCTTCCTCTTTGTCTCTCTGTCAAATAAATAAATAAACTATTTTGTCGTATTTTTTTATTTTCATTCTTTTACTTTTTTGAGGTAGGGTCTCACTCTAGCTCAGACTGACCTGGAACTCACCTAGGTAGTCTCAGGGTGGCCTCAAACTCACAGCGATCCTCCTAACTGTGCCTCCCAATTGCTGGGATTAAAGGTGTGGTCCACCACACCCAGCCAATAATTTTTTTTTGTTTAGTTTTATTTATTTATTTGAAAGTGACAGACAGAAAGAAAGAGGCAGAGAGAGAGAAAGAGAGAGAATGGGTGCACCAGGGCCTCCAGCCACTACAAACAAACCCCAGAAGTGTGCACCTACTTGTGCATCTGGCTAATGTGGGTCCTGGGGAATCAAGCCTCGAACCGGGGTCCTTAGGCTTCACAGGCAAGTGCTTAACCACTAAGCCATCTCTCCAGCCCCAATAAAAAATTTTAAACAAAGAAAATAACAATTGATGTAAAAGGAGGAAATGAATTTCCATTGAACATGATACTTATGCTATACTTATATAAATTTGCATATGTAAACCTGATTTCAATTAGTCCAACTTGATGTCTAAAATAATTTCTATATCTCAGTTTTTAGAAATCTCCACTTAGGATATTTAGAAGGCTATAAGTAATTTTTGAAAGATATTAATGTAAGACATAATTAAGCACATGCATATTCACAGCAATTTTACAGAAAAGAAAAAATTATTTATTGAAAAAATAAAAACAACAGGAAGGGCCTCTAGAGATGGATCAGTGGATGAGGCACTTGCCTGTGAAGCCTAAGCATCCTTTTCAACTCTCCAGGTCCCTTCTAAGTCAGATGCACAATGTTATGTAAGCATGCAAGTTTGTACATGTGAACAAGGTGGCTTACATGCTTGGAGTTTGATTGCCTGGCTGAAGGGCCTGGAGTTTAATTGCCTGGCTGGAGGGCCTGGCCTGCCAATTTTTTTTCTCTCTCTCTGTCTGTCTGTCTGTATGTCTCTCTCTTTCATAAAAAAATACAAAA
>CM070785.1:70658042-70671270 GCA_036346955.1 Dipus sagitta | reverse complement strand
CAATACCCATTCCCTCAGTTACACACACACTCACCATTCCTTCACTTACACACACACTACCCATTACCTCAGCTACACACACGCTCCCCATTCACTCAGATACACACACACTCCCCACTCTCTCAGCTACATACACTCACCATTCCATAAGATACACACACAATTCCCATTCCCACAATTACACACACACTCCCGGTTCCCTCAGATAAACACACAATACCCATACCCTCAGGCACACACTCCCCATTACCTCAGCTACACACACAATCCCCATTCCCTCAGCTACACACGTTCCCCATTCCCTCAGCTACACACATAGTCCCCAACCCTCAGATACACACACAATTCCCACTCATTCAGTTACGCACAACTCCCGTTCACTCAATACACACACACTCCCCATTCCCTCAGTTACACACACACTCCCCATTCCCTCAGATACACACACACTCCACATTCTCTCAGCTACACACACACTCCCCATTCCCTCAGATACCAACACTCCCATTCCCTTAGTTACACACACATCCCATTCCCTCAGATACACACACACTCCCGTTCCTCAGATACACACACAATACCCATACCCTCAGCACACAGACTCCCCATTCCTCAGATACCACAACAATCCCATTGCCTACAGTTGCACACACATCCCATTCCCTTGTTACACACAACTCCCCATTCCCTCAGATACACACACACTTCCCCATTACCTTCAGATACACAAACAATCCCCTTCACTCAGATACACACACACTCCCATTCCCTCAGCTACACACACACTCCCCATTCCTCAGTACACACACACTGCCCATTAACTCAGCTACTCACACAATCCCCATTCCCTCAGTTACACACACACTCCCCATTCTAACTTACACACACAATCCCCATTCCCTCAACTACACACACTGCCCAATTCCTCAACTACACACACAATCCCCATTCCCTCAGTAAATCACACGCTTTCCATTGCCTCTGATAACAACACACTCCCCATTCCCTCAGCTACACACACACTGCCCATTCCCTCATTTACACACACACTCCCGATTACCTCAGCTGCCCACACAATCTCCATTCTCTCAGTTACACACACACTCCCCATTCCTTAGGTTACACATACACCCCCACTCACTCACTTACACAAACACTCCCCATTCCCTCATCTACTAACACACTCCCCATTTCCTCAGCTACACACACACTCCCAATTCCCTCAGATACACAAACAATCCCCATTCACTCACTTACACAAACACTCCTCATTCCCTCAGCTACTAACACACTCCCCATTCCCTCAGCTACTAACACACTCCCCATTCCCTCAGCTACACACAATCCCCATTCCCTCAGAAACATACACAATCCCCATTCCCTCAGATGCACACACGATCCCCGTTCCCTCACTTACACACAAAATCACCATTACCTCAGCTACACACACACTCCCCATTCCCTCAGCTACACACACACTCCCAATTCCCTCAGATACACACACAATCCCCATTCCCTCAGTTAATCACACACTTCCCATTGCATCTGATAAGAACACACTCCCCATTCCCTCAGCTACACACACACTCCCAATTCCCTAGGATACACACACACTCCAGATTACCTCAGCTGCCCACACAATCCCCATTCTCTCAGTTACACACACACTCCCCATTCCCTGAGATACACACTCCCCATTCCTTCCGTTACACACACACCCCCACTCACTCACTTACAAAAACACTCCCCATTCCCTCAGCTACTAACACACTCCCCATTCCCTCAGCTACACACACACTCCCAATTCCCTCAGATACACACACAATCCCCATTCACTCCCTTACACAAACACTCCCCATTCCCTCAGCTACACACAATCCCCATTCCCTCAGAAACATACACAATCCACATTCCCTCAGCTGCACACACACTCCCCGTTCCCTCACTTACACACACAATCCCCATTCCCTCAGAGAACACACACTCCCCATTCCCTCATATACACACACACTCTCCATTCCCTCCGATACACACACACTCCCCATTCTCTCAGAGAACACACACTCCCCATTCCCTCAGATACACACACACTCCCCATTCCCTAAGTTACACACAACACCCCTTTCTCTCAGATACACATAAAATCCCCATTCCCACAGATAAACAAACAATCCCCATTCCCTCAGCTACACACACACTCCCCATTCCCTCACTTACACATACACTCCCCATTACTTCAGCTACAAACACACTCCCCATTCCCTCAGCTACAAACACACTCCCATTCCCTCAGATACACACATACTCCCCATTACCTCAGCTACAACACACTCCCCATTACCTCAGCTACACACACATTCCCCATTCCCTCAGATACACACACACTCCCCATTCTCCTTCACTTACACACAACTCCCCATTCCCTCATTACACACAACACTCCCCATTCTCAGTCACACACACAATCCCCATTCCCTCAGTTACACACAAACTCCCCATTCCTTAACTTACACACACAATCCCCATTCCCTCAACTACACACACTGCCCATTTCCTCAACTACACACACTATCCCCATTCCCTCAACTACACACACAAACCCCATTCCCTCAATCACACAAATCCCATTCACTCAGCTACACACACATCCCATTCCCTCAGATTACACACACACTCCCCGTTACCACAGCTACACACACTCCCCATTCCCTCATCTACACACACACTCCCCATTCCCTCAGTTACACACACACTCCCCATTCCCTCAGATACACACACACTCCCCATTCCTCAGCTACAACACCACTCCCCATTCCTCAGATACAACACAATCCCCATTCCCTCAATACACACACATCCCCATCCTCAGCTACACACACATCCCATTCCCTCAGATACACACACACTCCCCTTCCTCAGCTACACACACACTCCCCATTCCTCAGACACACACACTCCCCATTCCCTCAGTACACACACATCCCATTCCTCTCATAACACACAATCCCATTCCCCGATACACAACACATCCCCATTCCCTCAGTACACACACACACTCCCATTCCTCAGCTACACACACACTCCCCATTCCCTCAGAACACACACACTCCCCATTCCTCAGAACACACACATCCCCATTCCTCAGCTACACACACAATCCCCATTCCCTCAGATACACAACATCCCCATTCCTCAGTACACACACAGTCCCCATTCCTCAGCTACACACATACTCCCCATTCCCTCAGATACACACACAATCCCATTCCCTCAGATACACACACAATCCCCATTCCCTCAGTACACACACAATCCCCATTCCTCAGTTACACACACTCCCATTCCCTCAGTATCACACACTCCCCATTCCTCAATACACACAATCCCCATTCCCTCAGTACACACACACTCCCATTCCCTCAGATACACACACTCCCCATTCCTCCACTACACACACATCCCCATTCCCTCAGCTACAACACACTCCCCATTCCCTCAGATACACACACAATCCCCATTCCTCGTACACAACACATCCCCATTCCCTCAGCTACACACACACTCCCATTCCCTCAGATACACACACACACCCCATTCCTCAGATACACACACACTCCCCATTCCTCAGCTACACAAACACTCCCATTCCCTCAGCTACACACACATCCCCATTCCTCAGACACACAATCCCCATTCCCTCAATACACACACACTCCCCATTCCCTCAATACACACACATCCCATTACCTCAGCTACACACACACACACCCATTACCTCAGCTACACACACGCTCCCCATTCACTCAGATACACACACACTCCCCACTCTCTCAGCTACATACACTCACCATTCCATAAGATACACACACAATTCCCATTCCCACAATTACACACACACTCCCGGTTCCCTCAGATAAACACACAATACCCATACCCTCAGGCACACACTCCCCATTACCTCAGCTACACACACAATCCCCATTCCCTCAGCTACACACATAGTCCCCAACCCTCAGATACACACACAATTCCCACTCATTCAGTTACGCACAAACTCCCCGTTCACTCAGATACACACACACTCCACATTTGCTCAGTTACACACACACTCCCCATATCCTCAGATACACACACACTCCACATTCTCTCAGCTACACACACACTCCCCATTCCCTCAGATACTCAAACAATTCCCATTCCCTTAGTTACACACACTCCCCATTCCCTCAGATACACACACACTTCCCGTTCTCTCAGATACACTCACAATACCCATACCCTCAGGCACACAGACTCCCCATTCGCTCAGATACTCAAACAATTCCCATTGCCTAAGTTGCGCACACATCTCCATTCCCTATGTTACACACACACTCCCCATTCCCTCAGATACACACACACTCCCCATTACCTCAGATACACAAACAATCCCCATTCCCTCAGATACACACACACTGCCCATTCCCTCAGCTGCACACAACTCCCCATTCCTTCACTTACACACACACTGCCCATTAACTCAGCTACTCACACAATCCCCATTCCCTCAGTAAATCACACGCTTTCCATTGCCTCTGATAACAACACACTCTCCATTCCCTCAGCTACACACACACTGCCCATTCCCTCATTACACCACACACTCCCGAGTACTCAGCTGCCCACACCATCTCCATTCTCTCAGTTACACACACTCCACATTCATAGGTTACACATACACCCCCCACTCACTCACTTACACAAACACTCCCCATTCCCTCATCTACTAACACACTCCCCATTTCCTCAGCTACACACACACTCCGTTTCCCTCAGATATACACACAATCCCCATTCACTCACTTACACAAACACTCCTCATTCCCTCAGCTACACACACACTCCCAATTCCCTCAGATACACAAACAATCCCCATTCACTCACTTACACAAACACTCCTCATTCCCTCAGCTACTAACACACTCCCCATTCCCTCAGCTACACACAATCCCCATTCCCTCCGAAACATACACAATCCCCATTCCCTCAGATGCACACACGATCCCCGTTCCCTCACTTACACACAAAATCCCCATCACCTCAGCTACACACACACTCCCCATTCCCTCATCTACACACACACTCCCAATTCCCTCAGATACACACACAATCCCCATTCCCTCAGTTAATCACACGCTTCCCATTGCCTCTGATAAGAACACACTCCCCATTCCCTTCAGCTACACAAACACTCCCAATTCCCTAGGATACACACACACTCCAGATTACCTCAGCTGCCCACACAATCCCCATTCTCTCAGTTACACACACACTCCCCATTCCCTGAGATACACACTCCCCCATTCCTTCCGTTACACACACACCCCCACTCACTCACTTACACAAACACTCCCCATTCCCTCAGCTACTAACACACTCCCCATTCCCTCAGCTACACACACACTCCCAATTCCCTCAGATACACACACAATCCCCATTCACTCCCTTACACAAACACTCCTCATTCCCTCAGCTACTAACACACTCCCCATTCCTCAGCTACACACAATCCCCATTCCCTCAGAAACATACACAATCCACATTCCCTCAGCTGCACACACACTCCCCGTTCCCTCACTTACACACACAATCCCCATTCCCTCAGAGAACACACACTCCCCATTCCCTCAGATACACACACACTCTCCATTCCCTCCGATACACACACACTCCCCATTCTCTCAGAGAACACACACTCCCCATTCCCTCAGATACACACACACTCCCCATTCCCTCAGATACACACACTCCCCATTCCCTCAGCTACACACACACTCCCCATTACCTCAGCTACAAACACCACTCCCCATTACTTCAGCTCCACACACACTCCCATTCCCTCAGCTAACAAACACCACTCCCCATCCCTCATAGCACCACAATCCCCATCCTCATATACATAACACCACACCCCTGTCCCTCAGATAACACCATCCCCCTCCTAGCTACACACACACTCCCCACTCCCTCAGCTACACACACCCTCCGAATTCCCTCAGATACACACACACTCCCCGTTACCTCAGCTACACACACACTCATTACCTCAGCTACACATACACACTCCCCGTTACCTCAGATACACACACACTCCCCATTACTTCAGATACACACACACTCCTCATTCCGTCAGATACACACAAACACCCCATTCCCTCTGATACACACACATTCCCCATTACCTCAGCTACACCGACACTCCCCATTCCCTCAGATACACACAACTCCCCATTCCCTCATTTACACACACACTCCCCATTACCTCAGCTACACATGCAATAATCATTCCCTCAGTTACACACACATGCCCCACTCCCTCAGATACACACACAATCCCCATTCCCTCAGTTAATCACACGCTTCCCATTGCACACACTCGCCATTCATTCAGATACACACACACACCCCTTCCCCCCAGTTACACACATACTCCCCATTCCATCAGACACACACACACTCCCCATTCCCTCAGCTACACACACACTCCCCATTCCCAAAGAAACACACACAATTAGCATTCCCTCAGTTACACACACACTCCCCATACGCTCAGTTACACACACACACCCCATTCCCTCAAAAACACACACAATCCCCATTCCCACAGCTACAAACACACTCCACATTCCCTCAGATACACACACAGTCCCCGTTCCCTCAGCTATACACAAAATCCCCATTCCCTCAGCTACACCCGCAATCCGCATTCCCTCACTTACACAGACATTCCCCATTCCCTCAGATACACAAAAACTCCCTATTCCCTCAGCTACACACACACTCCCCATTCCCTCAGCTACACACACCCTCCCCATTCCCTCAGCTACAAACACATTCCCCATTTCTCAGCTACACACACACTTACCATTCCCTCAGGTACACACATAATCACCATTGCCATAGCTAGACACACACACTCCCCATTCCCTCAGCTACACACACAATCCCCTTTACCTCACCTACACACACACTCCCAATTCCCTCAGCTACACACACACACCCCATTCCCTCAGATACACATACACTCCCCATTCCCTCAGCTACACACACACTCCCCATTCCCTCAGCTACACACACAATGCCCATTCCTCGGCTACACACACAATCCCTATTACCTCAGGTACACACACACTCCCGATACCCTCGGCTACACACACAATCCACATTCCCTCAGATACCCACAAACTGCAATTTCCTTCAGCTACACACACACACCCCATTCCCTCAGATACACACACACTCCCCATTCCCTCAGCTACAAACACACTTCCCATTCCCCCAGCTACGCACACACTCCCAATTCCCTCAGATACACACACAATCCCCATTCCCTCAGAAACATACACAATCCCCATTCCCTCAAATGAACACAAACTCCCTGTTCCCTCACTTACACACACAATCCCCATTAGCTCAGATACTCAAACAATCCCCATTCCCTCAGTTACACACACACTCCCCATTCCTTCACTTACACACACACTCCCCATTACCTCAGCTACACACACAATCCCCATTCCTCAGATGCACACAGAATCCCCATTCACTCAGCTACACACACAATACCCATTCCCTCAGATACATACACACTCCCCGTTACCTCAGCTACACACACTCCCCATTCCCTCAGCTACACACATACTCCCCATTCCCTCAGATACACACACAATTCCCATTCATTCATTTACGCACACACTCCCCATTCATTCAGATACACACACACTCCCCATTGCCTCAGTTACACACACACTCCCATTGCCTCAGATACATACACACTCCACATTCCCTCAGCTACACACACACTCACCATGCCCTAAGATACACACACAGTTCCCATTCCCTCAGTTACACACACACTCCCCATTCCCTCAGCTACACACACACTCCCCATTGCCTCAGATACATACACACTATACATTCCCTCAGCTACACACACACTCACCATGCCCTAAGATACACACACAGTTCCCATTCCCTCAGTTACACACACACTCCCCATTCCCTCAGCTACACACACACTCCCGTTCCCTCAGATACACACACAATACCCATACCCTCAGGCACACACACTCCCCTTCCCTCAGATACACACACAATTCCCATTCCATCAGTTAAACACACACTCCCCATTCCCTCAGCTACACACAAAATTGCCATTCCCTAAGTTGCACACACAGTCCCCATTCCCTAAGTTATACACACACTCCCCATTCCCTCATATACACACACACTCCCCATTACCTCAGCTACACACACAATCCCCATTCCCTCAGGTAGAAACACAATCCCCATTCCCTCAGCTACACACGTTCCCCATTCCCTCAGCTACACACATACCCTCCATTCCCTCAGACACACACACAATTAGCATTCATTCAGTTATGCACACACTCCCCATTCACTCAGATACACACACACTCCCCCTTCCCTCAGTTACAAACACACACCCCTTTCCCTCAGATACACACACACTACCCATTACCTCAGCTACAAACACACTCCCCATTCCCTCAGCTACAAACACACTCCCAATTCCCTCAGATACACACACAATCCCCATTCCCTCAGATACACACACACTCCCCATTCTCTCAGCTACACAAACACTCCCCATTCCCTCAGATACACAAACAATTCCCATTCCCTCAGTTACACACACACTCCCCATTCCCTCAGATACACACACACTCCCCGTTCCCTCAGATACACAAACAATACCCACACCCTCAGGCACACAGACTCCCCATTCCCTCAGATACACACACAATTCCCATTCCCTCAGATACACACACACTCCCCATAACCTCAGCGACACACAAAATTACCATTCCCTAAGTTGCACACACACTCCCCATTCCCTCAGATACACACACACTCCCCATTCCCTAAGTTACACACAACTCCCCATTCCCTCAGATACACATAAAATCCCCATTCCCACAGATAAACGAACAATCCCCATTCCCTCAGCTACACACACACTCCCCATTACCTCAGCAACACACACACTCCCCATTACTTCAGCTACACAAAAACTCCCCATTCCTTCAGCTACACACACACTCCTCATTCCCTCAGATACACACACACTCCCCATTACTTCAGCTACACACACACTCCCCATTCCCTCAGCTAGGCACACACTCCCCATTCCCTCAGCTACGCACACACTCCCCAGTCCCTCAGAAACACACACAATCCCCATTCCCTCATATACACACATACACTCCATTCCCTCAGATAACACATACTCCCCACTCCCTCAGCTACACACACACTCCCCACTCCCTCAGCTACACACACGCTCTGAATTCCCTCAGATACACACTCACTCACCGTTACCTCAGCTACACACACACTCGTTACCTCAGCTAAACATACACACTCCCCGTTACCTCAGCTACACACACAATCCCCATTTCCCTCATCTGCAAACACAATGCCCATTCCCTCCGCTACAACACACTCCCCATTCCCTCAGATACACACACACTCCCCATTACCTCAGCAACACACACACTCCCATTCCCCCTCATATACACCCACACACACCATTCCCTCAGATACACACACACTCCACATTACCTAAGCTACACACACATTCCCCATTCCCGCAGTACACACACACTCCCCATTTCATCAGTTACACACACACTCCACATTCCTTCACTTACACACTCACTCCCCATTCCTTAACTTACGCACATACTCCCCATTACCCTCAGCTACTCACACAATCCCCATTCCCTCAGTTACACACACACTCAACCATTCCTTCACTTTCACACACACTACCCATTACCCTCAAGCTTACACACACGCTCCCCATTCACTCAGGATACACACACACTCCCCACTCTCTCAGCTACACACACTCACCATTCCACAAGATACACACACAATTCCCATTCCACGGTTACCACACACTCCCCGGTCCCTCAGATAAACACAACAATACCCAACCCTCAGGCACACACTCCGCATTACCTCAGCTACACACACAATCCCCATTCCCTCAGCTACACACGTTCCCCATTCCCTCAGCTACACACATACTCCCCATACCCTCAGATACACACACAATTCCCACTCATTCAGTTACGCACACACTCCCCGTTCACTCAGATACACACACACTCCACATTTGCTCAGTTACACAAACACACCCCATATCTTCAGATACACACACACCACACTTTCAGCTACACACACACTCCCCACTCCCTCAGATACACAAACAATTTCCCATTCCCTTTGTTACACACACTCCCCATTCCCTCAGCTACACACACACTTCCCGTTCCCTCAGATACACACACAATACCCATACCCACAGGCACACAGACTCCCCATTCGCTCATATACTCAAACAATTCCCATTGCCTAAGTTGCGCACACTTCTCCATTCCCTATGTTACACACACACTCCCCATTCCTTCCGTTACACACACACACCCACTCACTCACTTTCAGAAACACTCCCCACTCCCTCAGCTACTAACACACTCCCCATTCCCTCAGCAACACACACACTCCCAATTCCCTCAGATACACACACAATCCCCATTCACTCACTTACACAAACACTCCTCATTCCCTCAGCTACTAACACACTCCCCCATTCCCTCAGCTACACACAATCCCCATTCCCTCAGAAACATACACAATCCCCATTCCCTCAGATGCACCACACTCCCCATTCGCTCAGAGAACACACACTCCCCATTCCCTCAGATACACACACACTCCCCATTCCCACAGCTACACACACTACCCATTCCCTCAGCTACACACACACTACCCATTACCTCAGCTACAAACACACTCCCCATTACTTCAACTACACACACACTCCCCATTCCCTCAGATACACACACACTCCCCATTACATTCAGCTACACACACACTCCCCATTCCCTCAGAAACACACACACTCCCCATTACCTCAGCTACACACACACTCCCCATTCCCTCAGCTACGCACACACTCCCCATTCCCTCAGAAACACACACAATCCCCATTCCCGCATATACACACACACACCCCATTCCCACAGATAACACAAACTCCCCACTCCCTCAGCTACACACACCCTCCGAATTCCCTCAGATACACACACACTCCCCGTTCCCTCAGCTACACACACACTCATTACCTCAGCTACACATACACACTCCCCGTTACCTCAGCTACACACACAATCCCCATTCCCTCATCTGCAAACACAATGCCCATTCCCTCCGCTACAAACACACTCCCCATTCCCTCAGATACACACACACTCCCCATTACCTCAGCAACACACACACTCCCCATTCCCTCATATACACACACACACACCATTCCCTCAGATACACACACACTCCCCATTACCTAAGTTACACACACATTCCCCATTCCCGCAGATACACACACACTCTCCATTTCATCAGTTACACACACACTCCACATTCCTTCACTTACACACACACTCCCCATTGCTTAACTTACACACATACTCCCCATTATCTCAGCTACTCACACAATCCCCATTCTCTCAGTTACACACACACTCACCATTCCTTCACTTACACACACACTACCCATTACCTAAGCTACACACACGCTCCCCATTCACTCAGATACACACACACACCCCACTCTCTCAGCTACACACACTCACCATTCCATAAGATACACACACAATTCCCATTCCCACAGTTACACACACTCTCCCAGTTCCCTCAGATAAACACACAATACCCATACCCTCAGGCACACACTCCCCATTACCTCAGCTACACACACAATCCCCATTCCCTCAGCTACACACTTTCCCCATTCCCCTCAGCTACACACATACTCCCCAACCCTCAGATACACACACAATTCCCACTCATTCAGTTATGCACACACTCCCCGTTCACTCAGATACACACACACTCCACATTTGCTCAGTTACACACACACTCCCCATATCCTCAGATACACACACACCATACTTTCTATCAGCTACACACCCACTCCCCATTCCCTCAGATACACAAACAATTCCCATTCCCTTAGTTACACACACACCACATTCCCTCAGCTACACACACACTTCCCGTTCCCTCAGATACACACACAATACCCATACCCTCAGGCACACAGACTCCCCATTCGCTCAGATACTCAAACAATTCCCATTGCCTAAGTTGCGCACACTTCTCCATACCCTATGTTACACACACACTCCCCATTCCTTCCGTTACACACACACCCCCACTCACTCACTTACAGAAACACTCCCCATTCCCTCAGCTACTAACACACTCCCCATTCCCTCAGCAACACACACACTCCCAATTCCCTCAGATACACACACAATCCCCATTCACTAACTTACACAAACACTCCTCATTCCCTCAGCTACTAACATACTCCCCATTCCCTCAGCTACACACAATCCCCATTCCCTCAGAAACATACACAATCCCCATTCCCTCAGATGCACACACACTCCCCATTCCCTCAGAGAACACACACACCCCATTCCTTCAGATACACACACACTCCCCATTCCCACAGCTACACACACTACCCATTCCCTCAGCTACACACACACTACCCATTACCTCAGCTACAAACACACTCCGCATTACTTCAACTACACACACACTCCCCATTCCCTCAGATACACACACACTCCCCATTCCCTCAGACACACACACACTCCTCATTACTTCAGCTACACACACACTCCCCATTCCCTCAGCTACGCACACACTCCCCATTCCCTCAGAAACACACACAATCCCCATTCCCTCATATACACACACACACCCCATTCCCTCAGATAACACAAACTCCCCACTCCCTCAGCTACACACACACTCCCCACTCCCTCAGGTACACACACCCTCCGAATTCCCTCAGATACACACACACTCCCCGTTAACTCAGCTACACACACACTCATAACCTCAGCTACACATACACACTCCCAGTTACCTCAGCTACACACACAATCCCCATTCCCTCATCTGCAAACACAATGCCCATTCCCTCCGCTACAAACACACTCCCCCTTCCCTCATATACATCACACACCACCCCATTACCTCAGCAACACACACACTCCCCATTCCTCATAATACACACACACACACCATTCCCTCAGATACACATACACTCCACATTACCTAAGCTACACACACACTCCCCATT
>CM070785.1:70616270-70651026 GCA_036346955.1 Dipus sagitta | reverse complement strand
CTGAGTGAACGGGGAGTGTGTGCGTAACTGAATGAGTGGGAATTGTGTGTGTATCTGAGGGTTGGGGAGTATGTAGTGTTGAGGGGAATGGGGAACGTGTGTAGCTGAGGGAATGGGGATTGTGTGTGTAGCTGAGGTAATGGGGAGTGTGTGCCTGGAGGGTATGGGTATTGTGTGTTTATCTGAGGGAACGGGAGTGTGTGTGTAACCGTGGGAATGTGGAATTGTGTTGTGTATCTTATGGTAATGGTGAGTGTTGTGTAGCTGAGAGAGTGGGAGTGTGTGTGTATCTGAGTGAATGGGGAGCGTGTGTGTAGCTGAGGTAATGGGTAGTGAGTGTGGAAGTGTAAGGATGGTGAGTGGTGATGTGTAACTGAGGGAATGGGGATTGTGGGAGTAGCTGAGGTAATGGGGAGTTGAGGTGTAAGTTAAGGAATGGGGAGTGTGTGGTGTAAGTGAAGGTATGTGGATGTGTGTGTGTAACTGATGAAAATGGGGAGTGGTGTGTGTATCTGCGGGAATGGTGGTGTGTGGTGTGGATATGAGGAATGGGGAGTGTGTGTGTTGGCTGAGGTAATGGGGAGTGTGTGTGTATCTGAGAGAATGGGGAGTGTGTTTGTGGTGGAGGGAATGGGCATTGTGTTTGCAGATGAGGGAATGGGTATTGTGTGTGTATCTGAGGTAACGGGGAGTGTGTATGTTTAGCTGAGGTAATGAGTGTGTGTGTAGCTGAGGTAACGGTGAGTGTGTGTGTATCTGAGGGAATTCAGAGCGTGTGTGTAGCTGAGGGAGTGGGGAGTGTGTGTGTAGCTGAGGGATGGGGGGTGTGTGTTATCTGAGGGAATGGGGTGTATGTGTGTATATGAGGGACTGGGGATTGTGTGTGTTTCTGAGGGAATGGGGAGTGTGTTGCGTAGCTGAGGGAATGGGGAGTGTGTGTGTAGCTGAAGTAGTGGGGAGTGTGTGTGTATCTGAGGGAATGGGGAGTGTGTGTGTAGCTGAAGGAATGGGGAGTTTGTGTGTAGCTGAAGTAATGGGGAGTGTGTGTGTGTTGCTTAGGTAATGGGGAGTGTGTGTGTAGCTGAGGGAATGGGGATTGTTTGTTTATCTGTGGGAATGGGGATTTTATGTGTATCTGAGGGAATGGGGAGTTGTGTGTAACTTAGGGAATGGGGAGTGTGTGTGTATCTGAGGGAATGGGGAGTGTGTGTGTATCTGAGGGAATGGGGAGTGTGTGTGCAACTTAGGGAATGGTAATTTTGTGTGTAGCTGAGGTTATGGGGAGTGTGTGTGTATCTGAGGGAATGGGAATTGTGTGTGTATCTGAGGGAATGGGGAGTCTGTGTGCCTGAGGGTGTGGGTATTGTGTGTGTATCTGAGGGAACGGGGAGTGTGTGTGTATCTGAGGGAATGGGGAGTGTGTGTGTTAACTGAGGGAATGGGAATTGTTTGTGTATCTGAGGAAATGGGGAGTGTTTGTGTAGCTGAGAGAATCAGGAGTGTGTGTGTATCTGAGGGAATGGGAATTGTGTGTGTATCTGAGGGAATTGGGAGTGTGTGTGTAGCTGACGGAATGGGCAGGGGGTTTGTAGCTGAGGGAATGGGGGAGTGTGAGTTTATCTGAGGGAATGGGGTGTGTGTGTTAGCAGAGGGAATGGGGAGTGTGTGTGTAGCTGAGGTAATGGGGAGTGTGTGTGTATCTGAGGGAATGGGGCAGTGTGTGTTTATCTGAAGGAATGGGGAGTGTGTTATTTGTAGCTGAGGTAATGGGGAGTGTGTGTGTAGATGAGGGAATGGAGAGTGTGTGTCTATCTGATGGAATGGGGTGTGGGTGTGTTCTACTGGAGTGGAATGGGGAGGTGTTGTGCATCTGAGGGAAGGGGGATTGTGTATGTTTCTGAGGGAATGGGTGATTGAGTGTAGCTGAGGGAATGGGGAGTGTGTTAGTAGCTGAGGGAATGAGGGAGTGTTTGGTAAGAGAGTGAATGGGGATTGTGTGTGTATCTGAGGGAATTGGGAGTGTGTGTGTTGCTGAGGGTATGGGGAGTGTTTTAGTAGCTGAGGGAATGGGGAGTGTTTCTGTAAGTGAGTGAGTGGGGGTGTGTGTGTAACGGAAGGAATGGGGAGTGTGTGTGTAACATAGGGAATGGAGAAGTGTGCGCAACTTAGGCAATGGGAATTGTTTGAGTATCTGAGCTAATGGGGAGTCAGTGTGCCTGAGGGTATGGGTAATGTGTGTGTATCTGAGGGAACGGGAAGTGTGTGTGTAGCCGAGGAATGGGGTGTGTGTGTAACTAAGGGATGGGAATGTGTTTGTGTATCTGAGGGAATGGGGAGTGCGTGTGTAGCTGAGAGAAAGGTGTGGTGTGTGTATCTGAGGATATGGGAGAGTGTGTGTGTAACTGAGCAAATGTGGAGTGTGTGTGTATCTGAGTGAATGGGGAGTGTGTGCGTAACTGAATGAGTGGGAATTGTGTGGGTATTCGAGGGTTGGGGAGTATGTGTGTACTGAGGGAATGGGGAACGTGGGTAGCTGAGGGAATGGGGATTGTGTGTGTAGCTGAGGTAATTGGGGAGTGTGTGCTGAGGGTATGGTATTGTGTGTTTATCTGAGGGAACTGGGAGTGGTGTAACTGTGGGAATGGGAATTGTGTGTGTATCTTATGGAATGGTGAGTGTGTTTAGCTGAGAGAGTGGGGTGTGTGTGTGTATCTGATGAATGGGAGCGTGTGTGTAGCTGAGGTAATGGGTAGTGTGTGTGTAAGAAGGAATGGTGAGTATGTGTGTAACTGAGGGAATGGGGATTGTGTGAGTAGCTGAGGTAATGGGGAGTATGTGTGTAAGTTAAGGAATGGGGAGTGTGTGTGTAAGTGAAGGAATGGAGTGTGTGTGTAAACTGATGTAATGGAGATGTGTGTGTATCTGCGGAATGGGGAATGTGTGTGTAGCTTAGGTAATGGGGAGTGGTGTGTATCTGAGGGAATGGTGTATGTATGTGTATATGAGGGATGGGGAGTGTGTGTGTTGCTGAGGTAATGGGAGTGTGTGTGTATCTGAGGGAATGGGGAGTGTTTGTGATATGGGGAGTGTGTGTTATTGAGGGAATGGGAATTGTGTGTGTATCTGAGGGAATGGGGAGTCTGTGTAGCCTGAGGTGTGGTATGTGTGTGTACTGAGGAACGGGGAGTGTGTGTGTATCTGAGGGAATTCGAGGGGTGTGTGTACTGAGGGATGAGGATTGTTTGTGTATCTGAGGAAATGGGGAGTGTTTGTGTAGCTGAGAGAATCAGGAGTGTGTGTGTATCTGAGGGAATGGGAATTGTGTGTGTATCTGAGGGAATTGGGAGTGTGTGTGTAGCTGACGGAATGGGCAGGGGGTTTGTAGCTGAGGGAATGGGGAGTGTGAGTTTATCTGAGGGAATGGGGTGTGTGTGTGTAGCAGAGGGAATGGGGAGTGTGTGTGTAGCTGAGGTAATGGGGAGTGTGTGTGTAGCTGAGGGAATGGGCAGTGTGTGTTTATCTGAAGGAATGGGGAGTGTGTTTGTAGCTGAGGTAATGGGGAGTGTGTGTGTAGATGAGGGAATGGAGAGTGTGTGTCTATCTGAGGGAATGGGGTGTGTGTGTTCTCTGAGGGAATGGGGAGTGTGTGTGCATCTGAGGGAATGGGGATTGTGTATGTTTCTGAGGGAATGGGGATTGTGTGTAGCTGAGGGAATGGGGAGTGTGTTAGTAGCTGAGGGAATGAGGAGTGTTTGTGTAAGTGAGTGAATGGGGATTGTGTGTGTATCTGAGGGAATTGGGAGTGTGTGTGTTGCTGAGGGTATGGGGAGTGTTTTAGTAGCTGAGGGAATGGGGAGTGTTTCTGTAAGTGAGTGAGTGGGGGTGTGTGTGTAACGGAAGGAATGGGGAGTGTGTGTGTAACATAGGGAATGGAGAAGTGTGCGCAACTTAGGCAATGGGAATTGTTTGAGTATCTGAGCTAATGGGGAGTCTGTGTGCCTGAGGGTATGGGTAATGTGTGTGTATCTGAGGGAACGGGAAGTGTGTGTGTAGCCGAGGGAATGGGGTGTGTGTGTAACTAAGGGAATGGGAATTGTTTGTGTATCTGAGGGAATGGGGAGTGCGTGTGTAGCTGAGAGAAAGTGTGGTGTGTGTGTATCTGAGGATATGGGGAGTGTGTGTGTAACTGAGCAAATGTGGAGTGTGTGTGTATCTGAGTGAATGGGGAGTGTGTGCGTAACTGAATGAGTGGGAATTGTGTGGGTATCTGAGGGTTGGGGAGTATGTGTGTAGCTGAGGGAATGGGGAACGTGTGTAGCTGAGGGAATGGGGATTGTGTGTGTAGCTGAGGTAATGGGGAGTGTGTGCCTGAGGGTATGGGTATTGTGTGTTTATCTGAGGGAACTGGGAGTGTGTGTAACTGTGGGAATGGGAATTGTGTGTGTATCTTATGGAATGGTGAGTGTGTGTAGCTGAGAGAGTGGGGTGTGTGTGTGTATCTGAGTGAATGGGGAGCGTGTGTGTAGCTGAGGTAATGGGTAGTGTGTGTGTAAGTGAAGGAATGGTGAGTATGTGTGTAACTGAGGGAATGGGGATTGTGTGAGTAGCTGAGGTAATGGGGAGTATGTGTGTAAGTTAAGGAATGGGGAGTGTGTGTGTAAGTGAAGGAATGTGGAGTGTGTGTGTAACTGATGGAATGGAGAGTGTGTGTGTATCTGCGGGAATGGGGAATGTGTGTGTAGCTTAGGTAATGGGGAGTGTGTGTGTATCTGAGGGAATGGTGTATGTATGTGTATATGAGGGAATGGGGAGTGTGTGTGTTGCTGAGGTAATGGGGAGTGTGTGTGTATCTGAGGGAATGGGGAGTGTGTTTGTAGCGGAGGGAATGGGCATTGTGTTTGCAGATGAGGGAATAGGGATTGTGTGTGTAGCTGAGGTAACGGGGAGTGTGTATGTGTAGCTGAGGTACTGAGTGTGTGTGTAGCTGAGGTAACGGGGAGTGTGTGTGTATCTGAGGGAATTCGGAGGGTGTGTGTAGCTGAGGGAGTGAGGAGTTTGTGTTATCTGTGGGAATGGGGTGTGTGTGTGTATATGCGGGAATGGGGATTGTGTGTGTTTCTGAGGGAATGGGGAGTGTGTGCGTAGCTGAGGGAATGGGGAGTGTGTGTGTAGCTGAAGTAATGGGAGTGTGTGTGTATCTGAGGGAATGGGGAGTGTGTGTGTAGCTGAAGTAATGGGGAGTGTGTGTGTATCTGAGGGAATGGGGAGTGTGTGTGTAGCTGAAGTAATGGGGAGTGTGTGTGTATCTGAGGGAATGGGGAGTGTGTGTGTAGTTGAAGTAATGGGGAGTGTGTTTGTAGCTGAGGTAATGGGTAGTGTGTGTGTAGCTGAGGGAATGGGTAGTGTGTGTAGCTGTGGGAATGGGGAGTGTGTGTGTATCTGAGGGAATGGGGAGTGTGTGTTCTCTGAGCGAATGGGGAGTGTGGTGCATCTGAGGGAATGGGGATTGTGTATGTTTCTGAGGGAATGGGGATTGTGTGTAGCTGAGGGAATGGGGAGTGTGTTAGTAGCTGAGGGAATGAGGAGTGTTTGTGTAAGTGAGTGAATGGGGATTGTGTGTGTATCTGAGGGAATTGGGAGTGTGTGTGTTGCTGAGGGAATGGGGAGTGTGTTAGTAGGTGAGGGAATGGGGAGTGTTTCTGAAAGTGAGTGAGTGGGGGTGTGTGTGTAACGGAAGGAATGGGGAGTGTGTGTGTAACATAGGGAATGGAGAAGTGTGCGCAACTTAGGCAATGGGAATTGTTTGAGTATCTGAGCGAATGGGGAGTCTGTGTGCCTGTGGGTATGGGTATTGTGTGTGTATCTGAGGGAACGGGAAGTGTGTGTGTAGCTGAGGGAATGGGGAGTGTGTGTAACAAAGGGAATGGGAATTGTTTGTGTATCTGAGGGAGTGGGGAGTGTGTGTGTAGCTGAGAGAAAGTGTGGTGTGTGTGTATCTGAAGATATGGGGTGTGTTTGTGTAACTGAACAAATGTGGAGTGTGTGTGTATCTGTGTGAACGGGGAGTGTGTGCGTAACTGAATGAGTGGGAATTGTGTGTGTATCTGAGGGTTGGGGAGTATGTGTGTAGCTGAGGGAATGGGGAACGTGTGTAGCTGAGGGAATGGGGATTGTGTGTGTAGCTGAGGTAATGGGGAGTGTGTGCCTGAGGGTATGGGTATTGTGTGTTTATCTGAGGGAACGGGGAGTGTGTGTGTAACCGTGGGAATGGGAATTGTGTGTGTATCTTATGGAATGGTGAGTGTGTGTAGCTGAGAGTGTGGGGAGTGTGTGTGTATCTGAGTGAATGGGGAGCGTGTGTGTAGCTGAGGTAATGGGTAGTGTGTGTGTAAGTGAAGGAATGGTGAGTGTGTGTGTAACTGAGGGAATGGGGATTGTGTGAGTAGCTGAGGTAATGGGGAGTATGTGTGTAAGTTAAGGAATGGGGAGTGTGTGTGTAAGTGAAGGAATGTGGAGTGTGTGTGTAACTGATGAAATGGGGAGTGTGTGTGTATCTGCGGGAATGGTGTGTGTGTGTGTATATGAGGGAATGGGGAGTGTGTGTGTTGCTGAGGTAATGGGGAGTGTGTGTGTATCTGAGGGAATGGGGAGTGTGTTTGTGGCGGAGGGAATGGGCATTGTGTTTGCAGATGAGGGAATGGGGATTGTGTGTGTAGCTGAGGTAACGGGGAGTGTGTATGTTTAGCTGAGGTAATGAGTGTGTGTGTAGC
Source organism: Dipus sagitta (assembly GCA_036346955.1). Classification (NCBI taxonomy): domain Eukaryota; kingdom Metazoa; phylum Chordata; class Mammalia; order Rodentia; family Dipodidae; genus Dipus; species Dipus sagitta. The sequence goes on along the minus strand of CM070785.1, from coordinate 70,644,256 downwards.
TGAGGTAACGGGGAGTGTGTATGTTTAGCTGAGGTAATGAGTGTTTGTGTAGCTGAGGCAACGGTGAGTGTGTGTGTATCTGAGGGAATTCAGAGCGTGTGTGTAGCTGAGGGAGTGGGGAGTGTGTGTGTAGCTGAGGGAGTGGGGAGTGTGTGTTATCTGAGGGAATGGGGTGTGTGTGTGTATATGAGGGAATGGGGATTGTGTGTGTTTCTGAGGGAATGGGGAGTGTGTGCGTAGCTGAGGGAATGGGGAGTGTGTGTGTAGCTGAAGTAATGGGGAGTGTGTGTGTATCTGAGGGAATGGGGAGTGTGTGTGTAGCTGAGGGAATGGGGAGTGTGTGTGTAGCTGAGGTAATGGGGAGTGTGTGTGTATCTGAGGGAATGGGGAGTGTGTGTGTAACTGAGGGAATGGGAATTGTTTGTGTATCTGAGGGAATGGGGAGTGTTTGTGTAGCTGAGAGAATCAGGAGTGTGTGTGTATCTGAGGGAATGGGAATTGTGTGTGTATCTGAGGGAATTGGGAGTGTGTGTGTAGCTGACGGAATGGGCAGGGGGTTTGTAGCTGAGGGAATGGGGAGTGTGAGTTTATCTGAGGGAATGGGGTGTGTGTGTGTAGCAGAGGGAATGGGGAGTGTGTGTGTAGCTGAGGGAATGGGGAGTGTGTGTTTATCTGAGGAAATGGGGTGTGTGTGTGTAGCCGAGGGAATGGGGAGTGTGTGTGTAGCTGAGGGAATGGGCAGTGTGTGTTTATCTGAAGGAATGGGGAGTGTGTTTGTAGCTGAGGTAATGGGGAGTGTGTGTGTAGGTGAGGGAATGGAGAGTGTGTGTCTATCTGAGGGAATGGGGTGTGTGTGTTCTCTGAGGGAATGGGGAGTGTGTGTGCATCTGAGGGAATGGGGATTGTGTATGTTTCTGAGGGAATGGGGATTGTGTGTAGCTGAGGGAATGGGGAGTGTGTTAGTAGCTGAGGGAATGAGGAGTGTTTGTGTAAGTGAGTGAATGGGGATTGTGTGTGTATCTAAGGGAATTGGGAGTGTGTGTGTTGCTGAGGGAATGGGGAGTGTGTTCGTAGCTGAGGGAATGGGGAGTGTTTCTGTAAGTGAGTGAGTGGGGGTGTGTGTGTAACGGAAGGAATGGGGAGTGTGTGTGTAACATAGGGAATGGAGAAGTGTGCGCAACTTAGGCAATGGGAATTGTTTGAGTATCTGAGCTAATGGGGAGTCTGTGTGCCTGAGGGTATGGGTATTGTGTGTGTATCTGAGGGAATGGGAAGTGTGTGTGTAGCTGAGGGAATGGGGTGTGTGTGTAATTAAGGGAATGGGAATTGTTTGTGTATCTGAGGGAATGGGGAGTGTGTGTGTAGCTGAGAGAAAGTGTGGTGTGTGTGTATCTGAGGATATGGGGAGTGTGTGTGTAACTGAGCAAATGTGGAGTGTGTGTGTATCTGAGTGAACGGGGAGTGTGTGCGTAACTGAATGAGTGGGAATTGTGTGTGTATCTGAGGGTTGGGGAGTATGTGTGTAGCTGAGGGAATGGGGAAAGTGTGCCTGAGGGTATGGGTTTTGTGTGTTTATCTGAGGGAACTGGGAGTGTGTGTAACTGTGGGAATGGGAATTGTGTGTGTATCTTATGGAATGGTGAGTGTGTGTAGCTGAGAGAGTGGGGTGTGTGTGTGTATCTGAGTGAATGGGGAGCGTGTGTGTAGCTGAGGTAATGGGTAGTGTGTGTGTAAGTGAAGGAATGGTGAGTGTGTGTGTAACTGAGGGAATGGGGATTGTGTGAGTAGCTGAGGTAACGGGGAGTTTGTGGGTGTAGCTAGGTAATGGGGAGTGTGTTTGTAGCTGAGGTAATGGGGAGTGTGTTTGCAGCTGAGGCAATGGGGATTGTGTGTGTAGCTGAGGTAACGGGGAGTTTGTGGGTGTAGATGAGGTAATGGGGAGTGTGTGTGTAGCTGAGGTAACAGGGAGTGTGTGTGTATCTGAGGGTATGGGGAGTGTGTGTGTAGCTTAGGAAGTAATGAGTGTGTGTGTAGCTGAGGTAATGGGGATTGTGTGTGTATCTGAGGTAACGTGGAGTGTGTGTATCTGAGGGAATGTTGAGTGCGTGTGTATATAAGGGAATGGGGAGTTTGTGTTAGCTGAGGGAATGGGGAGTGTGTGTAGCTGAGGGAAGGGGGAGTGTTTGTGTATCTGAGGGAATGGGGAGTGTGTGTTCTCTGAAGGAATGGGGAGTGTGTGTGTAGCTGAGATAATGGGGATTGTGTGTGTAAGTGAGTGTACGGGGAGTATGTGTGCATCTGAGGGAATGGGGATTGTGTATGTTTCTGAGGTAATGGGGATTGTGTGTGTATCTGAGGGAATTGGGAGTGTGTGTGTAGATGAGGCAATGGGGAGTGTGTTTGTAGCTGACGGAAAGGGGATTATGTGTGTACCTGAGGGAACTGGGAGTGTGTGTTTAGCTGAGGGAATGGGGAGTGTGTTTGTAGCTGAGGGAATGGGGAGTGTGTGTGTATCTGAGGGAATGGAGTGTGTGTGTGTAGCTGAGGGAATGGGGAGTTTTTGTGTATCTGAGGGAATGGGGATTGTGTGTGTAGCCGAGGGTATCGGGGAGTGTGTGTGTAACTGAGGTAATAGGGATTGTGTGTGTAGCCGAGGGAATGGGCACTGTGTGTGTATCTGAGGGAATGGGCAGTGTGTGTGTGTCTGAGGGAATGGGGAGTCTGTGTGTAGCTGAGTGTATGGGGAGTGTGTGTGTAGCTGAGGGAATGGGGAGTGTGTGTGTAGCTAGGCAATGGGGAGTGTGTGTGTAGCTGAGGTAAAGGGGATTGTGTGTGTACCTGAGGGAATCGAGAGTGTGTGGGTATCTGAGGGAATGGGGATTGTGTGTGTAGATGAGGGAATGGGGAGTGTGTGTGTAGCTGAGGGAATGGGGAATGTGTGTGTATCTGAGGTAAAGGGGATTATGTATGTGGCTGAGGGAATGGGGAGTGTGTGTGTATCTGAGGGAATGGGGAATGTGTGTGTAGCTGTGGGAATGGGGAGTGTGTGTGTATTAGAGGTAATGGGGATTGTTTGGGTAGCTGAGCGAATGGGGAGTGTGTGTGTGTAGCTGTGGCAATGGGGATTATGTGTGTAGCTGAGGGAATGTTAAGTGTGTGTGTAGCTGAGAGAAAGGGGAATGTGTTTGTAGCTCAGGGAATGGGGAGTGTGTGTGTAGCTGAGGGAATGGGAGTGTGTGTGTAGCTATGGGAATGGGGAGTGTGTGTGTAGCTGAGGGAATGGGGAGTGTGCATGTACCTGAGGGAATGGGGAATGTGTATGTATCTGAGGTAAAGGGGATTGTGTATGTAGCTGAGGGAATATGGAGTGTGTGTGTGTCTGAGGGAATGGGGAATGTGTGTGTAGCTGAGGGAATGGGGAGTGTGTGTGTATTAGACGGAATGGGGTTTGTTTGTGTAGCTGAGGGAATGGGGAGTGTGTGTGTAGCTGAAGGAATGGTAAGTGTGTTTGTAGCTGAGGGAATGGGGAATGTGTTTGTAGCCTAGGGAATGGGGAGTGTGTGTGTAGCTGAGGGAATGGGGAGTGTGTGTGTAACTGAGGGAATGGAGAGTGTGTGTGAATCCTAGGGAATGGGGAGTGTGTGTGCAGCTGAGGTAATGGGGAGTGTGTGTATAGCTGAGGGAATGGGGAGTGTGTGTGTAGCTGAAGTAATGGGGAGTGTGTGTGTAGCTGAGGTAATTTGGAGTGTGTATGTAGCTGAGGGAATGGTGAGTGTGTGTGTAACTGAGGGAATGGGAATTGTGTGTGTATCTGAGAGAATGGGGAGTCTGTGTGCCTGAGGGTTATTTATTGTGTGTGTATCTGAGGGAATGCGGAGTGTGGGTGTAGCTGAAGTAATGGGGAGTGTGTGTATCTGAGGGAATGCGGAGTGTGGGTGTAGCTGAAGTAATGGGGAGTGTGTGTATCTGAGGGAATGGGGAGTGTGTGTGTAGCTGAGGGAATGGGGAGTGTGTGTGTAGCTGAAGTAATGGGGAGTGTGTGTGTAACTGATGGAATGGGGAGTGTGTGTGTATATGAGGGAATGGGGAATTTGTGTGTAGATGAGGTAATAGGGAGAGTGTGTGTATCTGAGGGAATGGGGTGTGTGTGTGCATATGAGGGAATGGGGATTGTGTATGTAGCTGAGGTAACGGGGAGTTTGTGGGTGTAGCTAGGTAATGGGGAGTGTGTTTGTAGCTGAGGTAATGGGGAGTGTGTTTGCAGCTGAGGCAATGGGGATTGTGTGTGTAGCTGAGGTAACGGGGAGTTTGTGGGTGTAAATGAGGTAATGGGGAGTGTGTGTGTAGCTGAGGTAACAGGGAGTGTGTGTGTATCTGAGGGTATGGGGAGTGTGTGTGTAGCTTAGGAAGTAATGAGTGTGTGTGTAGCTGAGGTAATGGGGATTGTGTGTGTATCTGAGGTAACGTGGAGTGTGTGTATCTGAGGGAATGTTGAGTGCGTGTGTATATAAGGGAATGGGGAGTTTGTGTTAGCTGAGGGAATGGGGAGTGTGTGTAGCTGAGGGAAGGGGAGTGTGTGTGTATCTGAGGGAATGGGGAGTGTGTGTTCTCTGAAGGAATGGGGAGTGTGTGTGTAGCTGAGATAATGGGGATTGTGTGTGTAAGTGAGTGTACGGGGAGTGTGTGTGCATCTGAGGGAATGGGGATTGTGTATGTTTCTGAGGTAATGGGGATTGTGTGTGTATCTGAGGGATTTGGGAATGTGTGTGTAGATGAGGGAATGGGGAGTGTGTTTGTAGCTGACGGAAAGGGGATTATGTGTGTACCTGAGGGAACTGGGAGTGTGTGTGTAGCTGAGGGAATGGGGAGTGTGTTTGTAGCTGAGGGAATGGGGAGTGTGTGTGTATCTGAGGGAATGGAGTGTGTGTGTGTAGCTGAGGGAATGGGGAGTTTTTGTGTATCTGAGGGAATGGGGATTGTGTGTGTAGCCGAGGGTATCGGGAGTGTGTGTGTAACTGAGGTAATGGGGATTGTGTGTGTAGCCGAGGGAATGGGCACTGTGTGTGTATCTGAGGGAATGGGGAGTGTGTGTGTGTCTGAGGGAATGGGGAGTGTGTGTGTAGCTGAGTGTATGGGGAGTGTGTGTGTAGCTGAGGGAATGGGGAGTGTGTGTGTAGCTAAGGCAATGGGGAGTGTGTGTGTAGCTGAGGTAAAGGGGATTGTGTGTGTACCTGAGGGAATCGAGAGTGTGTGGGTATCTGAGGGAATGGGGATTGTGTGTGTAGATGACGGAATGGGGAGTGTGTGTGTAGCTGAGGGAATGGGGAATGTGTGTGTAGCTGAGGGAATTGGGAGTGTGCGTGTACCTGAGGGAATGGGGAATGTGTGTGTATCCGAGGTAAAGGGGATTATGTATGTGGCTGAGGGAATGGGGAGTGTGTGTGTATCTGAGGGAATGGGGAATGTGTGTGTAGCTGTGGGAATGGGGAGTGTGTGTGTATTAGAGGTAATGGGGATTGTTTGGGTAGCTGAGCGAATGGGGAGTGTGTGTGTGTAGCTGTGGCAATGGGGATTATGTGTGTAGCTGAGGGAATGTTAAGTGTGTGTGTAGCTGAGAGAAAGGGGAATGTGTTTGTAGCTCAGGGAATGGGGAGTGTGTGTGTAGCTGAGGGAATGGGGAGTGTGTGTGTAGCTATGGGAATGGGGAGTGTGTGTGTAGCTGAGGGAATGGGGAGTGTGTGTGAATCCTAGGGAATGGGGAGTGTGTGTGCAGCTGAGGTAATGGGGAGTGTGTGTGTAGCTGAGGGAATGGGGAGTGTGTGTGTAGCTGAAGTAATGGGGAGTGTGTGTGTAGCTGAAGGTAATTTGGAGGTGTGTATGTAGTGAGGGAATGGTGAGTGTGTGTGTAACTGAGGGAATGGGAATTGTGTGTGTATCTGAGAGAATGGGGAGTCTGTGTGCCTGAGGGTATTGGTATTGTGTGTGTATCTGAGGGAATGGGGAGTGTGTGTGTAGCTGAAGTAATGGGGAGTGTGTGTATCTGAGGGAATGGGGAGTGTGTGTGTAGCTGAAGTAATGGGGAGTGTGTGTATCTGAGGGAATGGGGAGTGTGTGTGTAGCTGAGGGAATGGGGAGTGTGTGTGTAGCTGAAGTAATGGGGAGTGTGTGTGTAACTGATGGAATGGGGAGTGTGTGTGTATCTGAGGGAATGGGGAATTTGTGTGTAGATGAGGTAATGGGGAGAGTGTGTGTATCTGAGGGAATGGGGTGTGTGTGTGCATATGAGGGAATGGGGATTGTGTATGTAGCTGAGGTAACGGGGAGTTTGTGGGTGTAGCTAGGTAATGGGGAGTGTGTTTGTAGCTGAGGTAATGGGAGTGTGTTTGCAGCTGAGGCAATGGGGATTGTGGTGTGTAGCTGAGGTAACGGGGAGTTTGTGGGTGTAAATGAGGTAATGGGGAGTGTGTGTGTAGCTGAGGTAACAGGGAGTGTGTGTGTATCTGAGGGTTATGGGGGTGTGTGTGTAGCTTAGGAAGTAATGAGTGTGTGTGTAGCTGAGAGGTAATGGGGATTGTGTGTGTAGCTGAGGTAACAGGGAGTGTGTGTATCTGAGGGAATGTTGAGTGCGTGTGTATATGAGGGAATGGGGAGTTTGTGGTAGCTGAGGAATGGGGAGGGTGTGTAGCTGAGGGAATGGGGAGTGTGTGTGTATCTGAGGGAATGGGGAGTGTGTGTTCTCTGAAGGAATGGGGAGTGTGTGTGTAGCTGAGATAATGGGGATTGTGTGTGTAAGTGAGTGTACGGGGAGTGTGTGTGCATCTGAGGGAATGGGGATTGTGTATGTTTCTGAGGTAATGGGGATTGTGTGTGTATCTGAGGGATTTGGGAATGTGTGTGTAGATGAGGAATGGGGAGTGTGTTTGTAGCTGACGGAAAGGGGATTATGTGTGTACCTGAGGGAACTGGGAGGTGTGTGTGTAGCTGAGGGAATGGGGAGTGTGTTTGTAGCTGAGGGAATGGGGAGTGTGTGTGTATCTGAGGGAATGGAGTGTGTGTGTGTAGCTGAGGGAATGGGGAGTTTGTGTGTATCTGAGGGAATGGGGATTGTTGTGTGTAGCCGAGGGTATCGGGAGTGTGTGTGTAACTGAGGTAATGGGGATTGTGTGTGTAGCCGAGGGAATGGGATTGTGTGCGTAGCTGAGGGAATGGGGAGTGTGTGTGTGTCTGAGGGAATGGGGAGTGTGTGTGTAGCTGAGGGTATGGGGAGTGTGTGTGTAGCTGAGGGAATGGGGAGTGTGTGTGTAGCTAAGGCAATGGGGAGTGTGTGTGTAGCTGAGGTAAAGGGGATTGTGTGTGTACCTGAGGGAATCGAGAGTGTGTGGGTATCTGAGGAATGGGGATTGTGTGTGTAGATGACGGAATGGGAGTGTTTGTGTAGCTGAGGGAATGGGGATTGTGTGTGTAGCTGAGGGAATTGGGAGTGTGCGTGTACCTGAGGGAATGGGGAATGTGTGTGTATCTGAGGTAAAGGGGATTATGTATGTGGCTGAGGGAATGGGGAGTGTGTGTGTATCTGAGGGAATGGGGATTGTGTGTGTAGCTGAGGGAATGGGGAGTGTGTGTGTATTAGAGGTAATTGGGATTGTTTGTGTAGCTGAGGGAATGGTGAGTGTGTGTGTGTAGCTGTGGCAAAGGGATTATGTGTGTAGCTGAGCGGAATGTTAAGTGTTGTGGTAGCTGAGAGAAAGGGGATTGTGTTTGTAGCTCAGGGAATGGGGAGTGTGTGTGTAGCTGAGGGAATGGGGAGTGTGTGTGTAGCTATGGGAAATGGGGTGTGTGTGTGTCGCTGAGGGAATGGGGAGTGTGCATGTACCTGAGGGAATGGGGAATGTGTATGTATCTGAGGGTAAAAGGGATTGTGTATGTAGCTGAGGGAATATGGAGTGTGTGTGTGTCTGAGGGAATGGGGAATGTGTGTGTAGCTGAGGGAATGGGGGAGTGTGTGTGTATTAGACGGAATGGGTTTGTTTGTGTAGACTGAGGGAATGGGGAGTGTGTGTGTAGCTGAAGGAATGGTAAGTGTGTTTGTAGCTGAGGGAATGGGGAATGTGTTTGTAGCCTAGGGAATGGGGAGTGTGTGTGTAGCTGAGGGAATGGGGAGTGTGTGTGTATTAGACGGAATGGGGATTGCTTGTGTAGCTGTAGGCAATGGGGATTATGTGTGTAGCTGAAGGAATGGTAAGTGTGTGTGTAGCTGAGGGAATGGGGAATGTGTGTGTATCTGAGGGAAAGGGGAGTGTGTGTGTAGCTGAGGGAATAGGGAGTTTTTGTGTATCGGAGGGAATGGGGAATGTCTGTGTAAGTGTGGAAATGCGGATTGTGTGTGTAGCTGAGGGAATGTTGATTGTGTGTATAGCTGAGGAAATGGGGAATGTGTCTGTATCTGAGGGAATGGGTAGTGTGTTTGTAGCTGTGGGAATGGGGATTGTTTGTGTTTTTGAGGGAATGGGGATTGTGTGTGTAGATGAGGGTATGGGTATTTTGTGTGTATCTGAGGGAACTGGGAGTGTGTGTGTAGCTCAGGGTATGGGGAGTGTGTGTGTAACTTAGGGAATAGGAATTGTGTGTGTATCTTAGGTAATGGGGAGTGTGTGTGTAGCTGAGGGAATGGGGAGTGTTGTGTATCTGAGGGAATGGGGATGTGTGTGATAACATGAGGGATATGTGGAGTGTGTGTGTAGTCTGAGTGGAATTGGGAGATTGTGTACCGTAAATGAATGAATGGGAATGTGTGTGTATCTGAGGAAATGGGGGATTATATGTGCTGAGGTAATGGGGAGTGTGTGTAGCTGAGGTAACGGGGAATGTGTGTGTATATGAGGGAATAGGTATTGTGTGTGTAGCTGAGTGAATGGGGATTGTGTGTGCATCTGAGGAATGGGGATTGTGTGTGTAGTTGTTGGAATGGGGTTTATGTGTGTAGTTGAGGAAATGGGCAATGGGTGTGTAGTTGAGGGAATGGGGATTGTGTGTGTAGCTGAGGTAATGGGGAGTGTGTGTGTAAGTGAAGGAATGGGGAGTGTGTGTGTAACTGAGGGAAAGGGATTGTGTGAGTAGCTGAGGTAATGGGGAGTGTGTGTGTAGGAGAAAGAATAGGAGTTTGTGTGTAAGTGAAGGAATGGGGAGTGTGTGTGAAACTGATGGAATGGGGAGTGTGTGTGTATCTGAGGGAATGGGAATGTGTGTGTAGCTGAGGGAATGGGGAGTGTGTGTGTATCTGAGGGAATGGGGTTGTGTGTGGTATAATGAGGTAATGGGAGATGTGTGTGTAGCAGAGGTAATGGGCATGTGGTGTAGTATGAGGTAATGGGAGTGTGTGTGCAGCTGAGGGAATGGGGATTGTGTGTGTAGCTGAGGTAACGGGGAGTGTGTGTGTAGCTGAGGGAATGGGGAGTGTGTGTGTAGCTGAGGAATGGGGATTGTGTGTGTAGTTGTGGGAATGGGGAGTGTGTGTATCTGAGGGAATCTGGATTGTTTGTGCAGCTGATGGATGGGGAGTGTGTGTATCGATGGAATGGGGAGTGTGTGCGTAATTGAAAGAACGGGAATTGTATCTATATCTGAGGGAATGGGGAGTGTGTGTGTAGCAGAGGGAATGGGTAGTGTGTGTAGCTGAGGGAACGGGGAGTGCCGGTGTATCTGAGGGTATGGGGATATGACTGAGGTAATGGGATGTGTGTGTATCAGGGGAATGGGTGTTTTGTGTGTCTGAGGAATGGGAGTGTGTGTGTTATCTGAGTAATGAGGAGTGTGTTGTATCTGAGGTAAGGGGAGTGTGATGTTAGCTGAGGTAATGGGTGTGGGGTATAGTGAGGAATGGGGAGTGTGTGTGTATCTGGAGGGATTGCGAGAGGGTGTGTGGTAGCTGAGGGAATGGGGAGTGTGTGTGTAGCTGAGGAATGGGGAGTGTGTGTTGATCTGAGGAAGGGGTAGTGTGTTGTATAAGAGGGAATGGGGATTGTGTAGTGTTTCTGAGGAAATGGGGAGTGTGTGTGTAGCTGAGGGAATGGGGAGTGTGTGCTGTAGCTGAAGTAATGGGGAGTGTGTTTGTACTGAGGAATGGGGAGTGTGTGTGTAGCTGAGGGAATGGGAGTTGTGTGTATCTGAGGAATGGGGAGTGTGTGTGTGTATCTGAGGGAATGGGGATGTGTGTGTTCTCTGAGAGAATGGGGAGTGTGTGTGTACGGAGGGAATGGAGAGATGTGTGTGTATTAACTAGGGAATGGGGAGTGTGGTGTTCACTAGGAATGGGAGATTGTGTGTGTAAGTGAGGTAACGGGAGTGTGTGTGTCACTGAGGGAATGGGATTGTGTATGTGTATCTGAGGGAATGGGGAGTCTGTGTGCTGAGGGTATGGGTATTGTGTGTATCTGAGGGAACGGGAGTGTTGTGTAACTTAGGGAATGGGGAGTGTGTGTGCAACTTAGGGAATGGTATTTGTGTGTAGCTGAGGGGGGAATGGGTTGGTGTGTGTCTGAAGGGAATGGGATTGTTTGTGTATCTGAGGGAATGGGAGTGTGTGTGTAGCTGAGGAATGGGGAGTGTGTGTGTACTGAGAGGAATGGGAGTGGTGTGTGTAACTGAGCGGAACATGGGGGTGTGTGTGTATCTGAGTGAAGGGGAGTTTGTGTACTGAAGATGGAATTGTGTGTGTATCTGAGGGATGGGGAGTGTTGTGTACTGAGGGGAATGGGGAATGTGTGTGTTTCTGAGGGAATGGGAGTGTGTGTGTAGCTGAGGTAATGGGGAGTGTGTGTGTGAGTGAATGGGGATGTGTGTGTACTGAGGAACGGGAGTTTGTGTGTAACTGAGGGAATGGGAATTTGTGTGTACTGATATGGGTGTGTGTATGTGAGAAATGGGGATGTGTGTGTACTGAGGTAATGGGGAGTGTGTTGTAGCTGAAGGTAATGGGGATGTGTGTGTAAGTAGGAATGGGGAGTTGTGTGTAACTGAGGGAATGGGGAGTGTGTGTAACTAGGAATGGATTTTGTGTGTAGGATGTTATGGGAAAAAAAAAAAAAAAAATTTTTTTTTTTTTTTTTTTTTTTGGGATGTGTGTGTAGCTGAGGAATGGGAGTGTGTTTGTACTGAGGTAATGGGATTGTGTATCTGAGGGAATGGGAGTGTGTGTGTAGCTGAGGGAATGGGGAGTGTGTGTTGTATCTGAGGAATGGGAGTTTTGTGGTACTGAGGGAATGGGGAGTGTGTGTGTACTGAGGGAATGGGGATTGTTGTGTATCTGAGGAATGGGATTTGTGGTATCTGAGGAATGGGGAGTGTGTGTGTACTGAGGAATGGGGATGTGTGTGTATCTGAGGGAATGGGGAGTGTGTGTGTAACTGAGGAATGGGATTGTGTGTGTAGCTGAGGAATGGGAGTGTGTGTGTATGAGGGAATGGGAGTGTGTGTGTATCTGAGGAATGGGAGTGTGTGTAGTGAGGGATGGGAGTGTGTGAGTGAGGAATGGATGTTGTGTACTGAGGGAATGGGGAGTGTGTGTACTGAGGTAATGGGAGTGTGTTGTATGAGGGAATGGGGATGTGTGTGTAGCTGAGGAATGGGGATGTGTGTTGTAGTGAGGAATGGGAGTGTGTGTATGAGGAATGGGATGTGTGGAGTGAATGGGGAGGTGTGTGTAGCTGAGGAATGGGGAAGTGTTGTAGTTAATGGGGAATGGGAGTGTTGTGTGTACTGAGGAATGGGGATTGTGTGAGTATCTGAGGAATGGGAGTGTGTGTGTAGTGAGGGAATGGGAGTGTGTGTGTAAGCTGAGGAATGGGATTGTGTGTGTATCTGAGGGAATGGAGTGTGTGTGTAGCTGAGGAATGGGAGTGTGTGTGTAGCGAAGGAATGGGGAGTGTGTGTAAGTGAGGAATGGGGAGTGTGTTGTAATGAGGAATGGGAGTGTGTGGGTAACATGAGGGAATGGGATGTTGTGTGTACTGAGATGGGAGTGTGTGTGTATTGAGGGAATGGGAGTGTGTGTGTATCTAAGGGAATGGGGAGTGTTGGTAATGGGGATTGTGTGTGTAGCTGAGGTAATGGGGAGTGTTTGTATAAGTGAGGGAATGGGGGTGTGTGTGTAACTGAAGGAATGGGGAGTGTGTGTGCAGCTGAGGGAATGGGCAGTGTGTGTGTATCTGAGGGAATGGGGAGTGAGTATGTAGCTGAGGGAGTGGGGAGTGTGTGTTTAGCCGAAGGAATGGGGAGTGTGTGTGTAAGTGAGGTAATGGGGAGTGTGTTTGTAAGTGATGGAATGCGGAGCGTGTGTCTGTGTATTAGAGGGAATGGGGAGTGTGTGTGTGTGTATCTGAGCTAGTGGGGAGTGTGTGTGTATGTGAGGGAATGCGGAGTGTGTGTGTATCTGAAGGAATGGGGAGTGTGTGTGTAGCTAAGGGAATGGGGAGTGTGTGTATCTGAGGGAATGGGGAGTGTGTGTTATCTGAGGGAATGGGGAGTGTGTGAGTAGCCGAGGGAATGGGGAGTGTGTGTGTAGGTGAGGTAATGGGGATTGTGTGTGTAAGTGAGGGAACGGGGAGTGTTTGTGCATCTGATGGAACGGGGACTGTTTATTTTTCGGAGGGAATGTGGATTGTGTGTGTATCTGAGGGAATGGGGAGTGTGTGTGTAGCTGAGGTAATGGGGAGTGTGTTTGTAGCTGAGGTTATGGGGTGTGTGTGTGTATCTGAGGAAATGGGGAGTGTGTGTGTAGCTGAGGTAATGGGGAGTGTGTTTGTAGCTGATGTAATGGGGAGTGTGTGTGTAAGTGAGGGAATGGGGAGTGTGTGTGTATCTGAGGGAATGGGGAGTGTGTGTGTAACTTAGGGAATGGGGAGTGAGTGTGCAACTTAGGGAATGGTAATTTTGTGTGTAGCTGAGGTTATGGAGAATGTGTGTGTATCTGAGGGAATGGGAATTGTGTGTGTATCTGAGGAATGGGGAGTCTGTGTGCCTGAGGGTATGGGTATTGTGTGTGTTTCTGAGGGAACGGGGAGTGTGTGTGTATCTGAGGGAATGGGGAGTGTGTGTGTAACTGAGGGAATGGGAATTGTTTGTGTATCTGAGGGAATGGGGAGTGTGTGTGTAGCTGAGAGAATGGGGAGTGTGTGTGTAGCTGAGGTAATGGGGAGTGTGTGTGTAACTGAGGGAATGGGAATTGTGTGTGTATCTGAGGGAATGGGGAGTGTGTGTGTAACTGAGGGAATGGGAATTGTTTGTGTATCTGAAGGAATGGGGAGTGTGTGTGTAGCTGAGAGAATGGGGAGTGTGTGTGTAGCTGAGGTAATGGGGAGTGTGTGTGTAACTGAGGGAATGGGAATTGTTTGTGTATCTGAAGGAATGGGGAGTGTGTGTGTAGCTGAGGGAATGGGGAGTGTGTGTATCTGAGGGAATGGGGAGTGTGTGCTATCTGAGGGAATGGGGAGTGTGTGTGTAGCCGAGGGAATGGGGAGTGTGTGTGTAGGTGAGGTAATGGGGATTGTGTGTGTAAGTGAGGGAACGAGGAGTGTGTGTGCATCTGATGGAATGGGGATTGTTTATTTTTCTGAGGGAATGGGGATTGTGTGTGTATCTGAGGGAATGGGGAGTGTGTGTGTAGCTGAGGTAATGGGGATTGTGTGTGTAAGTGAGGGAACGGGGAGTGTGTGTGCATCTGCGGGAATGGGGATTGTGTGTGTATCTGAGGGAATTGGGGGTGTGTGTGTTGTTGAGGGAATGGGGAGTGTGTGTATCTGAGGGAATGGTGTGTGTGTGTGTAGATGAGGGAATGGGGAGTTTGTGTGTATCTGAGGGAATGGGGATTGTTTGTGTAGCCGAGGGTATCGGGAGTGTGTGTGTACCTGAAGTAATGGGCATTGTGTGTGTAGCCGAGGGAATGGGGAGTGTGTGTGTAGCTGAGGTAATGGGGAGTGTGTTTGTAGCTGAAGTAATGGGGAGTGTGTGTGTAAGTGAGGGAATGGGGAGTGTGTGTGTATCTGAGGGAATGGGGAGTGTGTGTTTCTCAGTGAATGGGGAGTGTGTGTGTATCTGAGGGTATGGGGAGTGTGTTTGTAGCTGAGGTAATGGGGAGTGTGTGTGTAAGTGAGGGAATGGGGAGTGTGTGTGTAAGTGAGGGAATGGGGAGTGTGTTTGTGTATCTTACATAATGGGGAGTGTGTGTGTAGGTGAGGGAATGGGGAATGTGTGTTTGTAGCTGAGGGAATGGGGAGTGTTTGTGTAGCTGAGGGAATAGGGAGTGTGTGTGTAGCTGATGGATGGGTAGTGTGTGTGTTCAGCTAAGATAATGGGGAGGTCATAGTAAAATTTCTGAGATTACTCCTCACCTTCACCTTGTTTAAGAGAGGATCCCTAATTGTCCACACCTAGGTATTCCTGGCTTTCTGGGTTGCAACTTCTGGATGATTGTCTTCTGTGTAACAGCCATCTTTTAATGGTGCGGTTTTGTTTATAGAAGTCCGGTTCAGTGTCTTGCTTTACACGAGTTCTGTAGAAATGGACCAGGGTACTTGTTCAGCAGGTGTTTTATCTGCTTAGTCATCTTTCCAGCCTGATTTTTCACTTTTTGAGCCAAAAGTGGATGGGCAATATGTGATGTATAATCCACATCTCACCTTTCATGGCTCCATCTCTAACTGAATACATGGGATACTATCTTGATTTAAAGAAGCCTTTCCTCGGCCAGACAACAGAGGTAAAAAACGAATTTGGCTTTTTTTTCTGTAGAAAAGGTGCTCAGACATCTGACTAATTGTGTTTATTATAATTACATTTTAATTCTTATTCTATCTGTTAAGAATGTGCCTGTATGTATGTAAGAATTTGCACGCATGAGTGGTGTGGCTGAAATGACAAAATGTGAATGAGATCTTTCTGGATCATTCCTATCTGCCTGCTAAATTGTTAAACATAATAGATGAGGGCTGAGGAAATGGCTTAGAGGATAAGGCATTTGCCTGCAAAGCCTAAGGACCCTGGTTCAATACCCCAGGACTCACACTGGCCAGATGCACAAGGGGGCACATGTGTCTGGAGTTTGCATGACTGGAAGCCCTGGTGTGCCCATCCTCTCTTTCTCTCTGCTTCTTCCCCTGTCTCTCTCTCTCTCTGTCAAATAAATAAATAAAATATTCTAAAAAAAAACATAATAGGTAAGCAAACTTTGTGTTAAATTGTTATTATTTTTTTACTTTTCCAGTTCTTTTGGTGTCAGGTTCACATTGCTGGCAGAAATCAACTGATCAAGAGCAGTTTGTGAGAAAACCTGCTTCACACTGCTCATGGCCATTTCCAAAACACAATACAGTGCTGCAAATTCAATGACCTTCCCTCTTTCTTGCATTCTTATACTCCATAATACCATGTAGGGTGCCAATTTGTTAATTGGGGCGGGGTGGATAAAGCAGACTTTGAAGAACAGGACACTGTTCCAGCACTCAGCACCTTAAAGGAGTTTACATTCTTTTTGTTGCCCCTTTGTAGGTCAGCTGGCCCAATCTCAAAGCTGTACTTACAGCACTGCAAGGTGTCTCTTAAGCCAAGTTTCAAAATCTTCCACATTCCTCCTGAAAATCAGCTCCAAAAGGCCAAAGTCACATAGTCAGGTGTCTAGCAGCAATCCTACTCCTCTGGTACCAACTTCACTATTGCAATCAGGTTCACATTGCTGGCAGAAATTACCCAACCAAGAACAACGTTTGGGAAAAAAAAAATATTTATTTTGGCTTAAAGGGTTGAGAGGAAGCTCCATGATAGCAAAGGAAAATGATGGCATGAGCATAGGGTGGACATCATCTCCTGACCAACATAAGGTGAACAACATCAGCAAGAGAGTGTGCCAAACACTGGCAAGGGAAACTGGCTATAATACCCATAAGTCCACCCCCAATAGCACACTGCTTCCAGGAGGCATTAATTCCTAAATCTCCATCAGCTGGGAACCTAGCATTCAGAACACCTAAGTATATGGGGGACACCTGAATCAAACCACCACACTTAGTAATATACTGTGTTAAAAGTTTCTGTTGGTTGTTTTTACAGGAAGAACAAACACCTGTACTGTAGCTGGCTGTCAGTAAGGAAGGAAGTGAACACATTGATCTGTGACACTTGTCTTTACAAATTGCTTGAATATTATCAGATCTACAAAGATTTATGGAATAAAATGGTGCAATGGAAACATACTTCAATAGAAGCACACAAGTTCTTTTCTTACTCTCTGTCCCTTGCATGTATTTGGGACATGAGGTGCACTTGGGAGAATAGATAAATTTTCTTCTGTTCATGTATGTGGCTCTTAACTATTTACTAGGTTTTGATCCCTATGAGACAATAATAAAGTAAAAACATAATTAAAACAAGCACTATTGTGAGAGTATTATTTGTTAGGCACTATTTTCTTATTTTCCATATATTTCCTTATACCATTTTCAAAACTATTTGAAGCAAAATCACTGTCCCCATTTTATAGTTATAATCACTTAGGCATCCAGTAAGTCCTGTGTTTAAAAACACTGAGCAGAAAAGAGACAGACCTGTAACTCTGGAGTGATCATTTCTTCATCCCCAAATTCTATCACCACCAATGATGTAAGTCAAAGACTTTCATATTGAAGAAATAGACATGAACGACTCCTCTGGGGGGAATCATAGAACTGTAGCTTTCTATGCTAATAATTAATTATTAGTTAGTAATTCATGTTTAGATTGAGCTGGTTTTGAACTAGGGCTAAGTGAGTTAGATTTTGTTTGTAGGGTAACAACTGCAAACATTTTATTAATTCATTGTTAGGTGGTAGAAATATGATAGAAGAAAAGTAAAATGAAACAAAATCAAAAACAGGTGGGAAACAGCAAGTATTTAATTTTGTACATTATAATTCTGATGAAATTAGATGGACAATATTTTGGGATAAAGACTGAAAACTTCTTCATGCTTGATTTAAGAGCAAATTCCATATAAACAGAATATAAATGCACACATTTGTGTATGTGTGCTTGCATGTGTGCCACCATTCAGAAAGATTTATTTATTGATTGATTATTTCTTTAAAGGGAAGTTGGGACACTCATATTCCCAGTAAACACAAGGGTGGCCTTAATGGTACAGAAAATGTCTGACCAGTTCCTCCCTGGGAAGGAATCTATGACAGAATACACTGTTCAACTTTGAAAGTAAATGACCTTGTCTTTATCTAGAAACATATTCTGTCAGCCTGGATGACTCAAAAGCACCAAAGTCTGACCTGTGCCTTCCATTCGTGTCTCTTTTCTGTGTAATGGTCTTTGAGCTTGCCTTAGAAAGACTCTGTCTTTAATTAAAACCGTCCTCACAGTCAGACACTTCAAAAGAGTGTAGCCTGGCTGCTTTTCCTGCATGCCCAGGGCTCCCTCGTATGCCATCAACCTCCAAAGACAGACAACCTGCCAATTTACCTGGCTCATGGCAGCCAGGGGCACAGGATATCAGGGGAGAGAAGACTCCTCTGCCCTTTCCCACTTGCCATTTTTTATGTTTAAAGGAGAAGACCAAGGCACTTTGCCAAGGTATGCGGGGCAGAAAGAAATAAGATCAAGTTTAGGTATGACCTGCTGGATTCAGAATACCTTGTTTCCCACTCTAAGAGGGGCCTCTAACACAGGGTCTGGCTAATTGTAAGTAGGTGATTATTCCTTTTGGAATAACCTCACACATTTTCAGGTCTCTCGCCTGTTAATAATTCTGCACCAGGACAATGAGGTTCCCACTGTTAGTTTTCTTTCTTTTTTTTTCCCTTCCTTTTTTAAACAATTTATTTATTTTTTATTAATTAGTTTTGTACTCAGTGAATACAGTCAAGTTGGTACCATTGTGAGGCTCATCCATGTCCTACCCCCACCCCCTGGCCCCTCCTTGTTGAGGTATATGGATCATGCATTGTGGAGTTAGCTCATAGTTATGGGTAGGAGAAATGTCTCTGCATATCATGACCCAACGTGTGGCTCTGACATTCTTTCTGCCCCGTCTTCCACAAAATTTCCCTGAGCCATGTTGGGTTCATTTTTGGCCTGCTTTAGTGATGAGGTGTTGGGAGCCTCTGGGTCTCTGGATATCTGATTTGGTAGGAGTTGATTGTTCTCTGTGTTGAACTGCTCTTGATTTGGCTAACTGATCGACTGTTAGTTTTCTTATGGGGTAGGTTGAGATGTGAAAAGAAGATTTGACTTCTATGCACTACTGTATTTCTTAACTGAATTCTGATTAAGAAAGATGGAATGATAGATGATGATGATAGATAGATAGATAGATAGATAGAGCTATAAATAGATCTGTTGTTGTTGTCTTTCAAGGTAGGATCTCACACAAGACCAGGCTGACCTGGACTATGTACTTTTAGGCTGGCCTCAAGCTCATAGCAATCCTCCTGCCTCTGCCTTCCAAGTATAAAGGTGTGCACCATGATGCACAGCTTTATAAATGAGGTTATTTTTTAGTCATAAATATTTTTAATGTAAAACGACAGAATCAATAAACAATTTAAATGGTCACTTAGTTTAACTGTTTGACACAAATATTTCATCTTGCCAACAGTGTTTCTCCTCTTCTGAATTCTCTTCACCTAAGATGGTATTCATTTTTCCATCCACTCTCAATCCTTGGTATCCAAAATCAATTTATATTTTGGTATAATGTTAAACTTACACAAAAGTCTTACAAGGTGCCACAAGGAACTTCTATATATCTTTATTCAAATGTATGTTTCCTTTACATACTGACACTTTACTTTTCAAAAAAATGGAGTGTGTTTATGATATGCATACATTTTTGTAAATGTAGGTGTACACACACTATGGTACACATGTCTAGGTCAGAGGACAATTGTTGAAAGTTGGTCTCATCTTCCAAATGGATTGAAGAAAGATGTCTTGTCATTTACCATTCTATTTAACCATGCTGGCTGGTCTGCATGCTTCTAGATTATTCTACTGTTTCCATCTCCCTTCTGTATATTATGTGTAGCAGATTGAATCAGATGTCCCATAAATGTCGTGTATTTAAATGCTTGGTCCCTAACTGATGGTAATTTTTGGGTACAGTATTACTGGAGGTGGTGTGTTTATGGAGGTATGTTTAGGGGTATGATAGTGAGCTCCCACTTTCAGAACTCAGTTAAATCCCCCACTGCTGTTTTTCACCTGCTATGGTAAGGAAGTGATATCCAGCTTCTGCTCATGCCATACTTTCCCCTCCCATCACGCAGTTTCCCTTTGAAACTCTAAGCCAAATTATAAACTTTCCAACCATCAGCTATTCTTGGGTGGGTGCGTATCCCAGCAGCAAGGAGGTAACTGCTACAGCATGCCTGCCATAGTGCCTGGCTTTTACATGGAGTCAACTGATCTGAACTCCTAATTGAATGCAAGAAGTTGGGCTGGGAAGATGGCTCAGCAGTTAAGCTGCTTGCCTGAAAAGGCTACTGGCTGGGGTTCTGTTCCCTTATCATCCATGTAAAGCTAGATGCACAGAGTGGTACATACATTTGGAGTTAATTTGCAGCAGTTAAAGACCCTAGAGCAAAGAACTGTAAAGGCAATTTTCAGAGAAAGAAATACAAATGGCAAACACATACTTAAGAAAATGTTCATCATCCCTAATCATCAGGGAAATGCAAATTAAAACAACTATGAGATTCTACCTTACCCTAGTAATGATAGCCACCATTAAATAATCAAATGAGAACAAATAATAGAGAGGTTGTGGAGAAATAGGAACTCTCATTCGTTGTTTGTGGTAATGTAAGGTGGTACAACCACTATGAAAAGCAATATGGAGACTCCTAAAAAAGCTGACTATAGAGTTACCAACAGACCCAGTTATTCTCTTACTGGGCATTTACCCTAAAAGTGCCACACCTCAGTTCAGACAGATTTGCTCAACCATATTTATAGCTGCTTAATTCATAATAGCTAAGAGTTGGAATCAACTCAGATGCCCATCATTAGACAAATGGATAATAAAGATGTGGTATATCTACATGATGGAATTCTACAAAGCAGCAAGGAAAAATGACACAATGAAATTTGAAGAAAAATGATTGAACTTGGAATAGATCATTCTCAGTGAGCACACCCAGGCACAGAAAGATAATCATCGCATGGTCTCACTCATCTGTGGCTCCTAACCTGAATCTGCCCAAGATGCTGACATACCTAATAAGCATCTTGAGGACCGGATAATAGAAAGGGTGGGGTGGGAGGGGAGGTTAAGGGTGGGGGGGTACACAAAACTGGACCCAAATGGAAATAGTACCATAAAAATCTACAGCCTAAAAGACAGACTAAATGGTTGAACCTTCATTAGGTCCTTAGAAGGAACACCTGAATCACAGGGCCCTGGAGAGGGTATGATAAAGACTAAACTTAATCTCCTATTTCTATCTCTCTTTCTCTTTTATATTATCTATCTTTTTCTTCCCTCTTTTCCCTTGGCACTGGCCTATAACTCCCAGTACCAGCATGTGGTTAACATGCACAATGAGCTGTTGATCAGAGAGACATACAAGGATACCTAAAAGAAGATAGATTTCTGTCAGAGTACTTGATGATACAGGAAAGGTTAATGGTAAGACTCTACTGCCAAATGCACCATATGCTGTTGGTATGGAACATGGAGTGACCTGGCTGGAATCCAGAAAAGAGTCAGTCCCTAGGCAGTTAGCTTGCCTGGTGCCAGAAGGTGCTACATCAGTGACTGGAGGAAATGACCAATATCTGTTCCAAGCAACTCATGGTCTAAGCTACTCAGCAGCAAACAATCTCATGTGATGCTCACACAAATGCAATAGTGGCACACAGCCATGGTGGGTAACCAACTGCTCTTGATTTGGCTAATGGATCCACTCAGTGGAATGGAACCCATAGCTGGATCTGGGAAACAAATCAGAACCATATCCAAAAATCGAGCCTGCTGTCCATTACCAAGCTTCCACCAATTGTGGGCTACAACAAGGCCTACAGCTATTGAATTTTCTCTAAAATAATAATGGTTATCCCATTTAGCTGGTGCTGACTTCACTCTCTATTAGAGAATTTGCTTCTTTTTTCCAGATGCATGCAGAACCTGAGGAGAGGTTCAGCCCATCGCATTTCACCAGTACCCCAGCTAAAACCATAGAGCAATTGGGGAAATGAGCAAGAGTGCTGCTTTCTTGGTGAATCTGGTACAAGAACAAGGGTGAAGGAGATAGACACAGAGAACACTCAACTCCTAACAATCCTCAGGCTGGAAAGATTGCTTAGTGGTTAAGTCACTTGCCTATGAAGCCCAAGGACACATGTGCAACTCTACAGATCCCACATAAGCCAGACACACAAAGGTGAGGCCAGTATAATGTCACACAGGCATACTAGGTGGTACAAGCATTTGATGTTCAAGTGCAGTGGCTGAGGACCTGACCTGCCACTTCTCTCCCTTCCTCTCTCTCTCTCCCTCCTTCCCTCCCTCTCTAAATTAAACCAATTCTCAAAGCATGTCTGTCAGTAATTTTCTATATTTGAGGGCAGGAAAGGCCCATCCTAAATTGTGGGCAGTACCAGTTCATGTGTTGGGGTCCCAGAATGGATATAAAAGGAGAAAGCTAGCTAAGCACCAGCATTCATCTTTGCTCTCTGCTTCCTGGTTATGGATGGAATGCAACTATCTCTTCTTCATGATCCTGACACTATGCCTCCCCTGACACAATAGATGAGAGCCTCAAATTGTAAGCCAAATTAGACCCTTCCTTAAGTTGTCTTTAGCCAGGTATTTGGTCACAGCAAGGATATTTTAATGAATAAATGTGATATCTTAGAATATTAGCAAATTTCCATATGATTTTTTTTTAAAAAGTTTGAACCCATATACTCAGCAATGGAGTTACATATGCTTCAGTGCCTAAGACAGAAGTTATTTTTTTGTGGGTGCATGTTTCTGTGACAATTTCTTAGTCATCTTCTGAATCCTCCATGATATATCTATAAAATATGTTTGATGATCTCCCATGACATACACCTTCTTTTGACTGTTTTGGTGTATTCTGGTGTGCCCCATTAGAGATCATGCTTTATTCATCTTCATATATCTATAGTACTTAGGAGAAATGTATTATTACAGCGGATAGTTCCTCTTGATTTGTGGAATTACTGTGATGTTAACTGTTCTTCTTTAATTATGGGAGCCTTGGCCAGCACATTAGAAGATACAGGTCTTAATATGGACTTTAAGGTATGTATCATTATTAGACTGATGGATAGCAAAGGAGAGCCATCCTTGATAGGCAACAAGAAACCTGAAACTCAGGTACATAACGGGTATGGGATTGTCAAGGAAGTAACAGGGCTGCATGAACCCAAGAAATCTGAAGAGATTATCTTGCTATTCCATTTTCTTGGAGACATGGATTTTAAAAATGAATAAATATATTCCTTCCTAGAATCTGAGTCCACATGGTTGGGTTTGGATTCCATTCTTTACGGAGCATAAACTTCCTTTGACTCATTATGTTGGGAAGTTGATAAAGTTGTCCTGCAGCTGCACCAGGTAACCTTGGAGAAGATACAGAGGCACAGCACCCAGCTGCCATATAATTGAAAGGGAGGGAGGTGAGTCAGACATTGTGCATCCTAAGGAATCACACAGAGTGTAAGCAGTTCACTGATCTGTATCAACACTTTAATGATTTATGTTGGTTTTAATTTACAACACAGACATATCTAAAATAATCAGGTAGAAGTAGGCATTAAAAATTCACTGCATGGGTCATAAAATGATCAGTTCTTCAAGTGACTTCAGATTTGTATTTCATTAAGGAATAATTTTAATTTACTTTTAAACAGTTTATATACAGAGATTTAAGAACTCTAGCAAGATGATTATACGTACTCCAGCTTTTATGTATCCAATATATTTGAGACACTTGTATCTCCATTTTTTCCTCCTTGCAAGCAGTATTAATTTGTTTGAGAGCACATATCCAAAAAATATGGCCCATAATTTAATAAAAACAAGTTTACCTTACAGAAAAATTCTTGCCATTTCTTTCATTGTTATTTGTAAAATGTGTTCTTTATGTGGGTTAAGGATTAGGGCTGTGTTTTCCCCTCTAATGGTGAAATAAAATCATCCAGTCATCTTCTGGTCACTTCACCTAAATATGCAAACTGGCTCATTACAATAATCATTATCTATCAGGTTATTATTGAAAGAAACTTCAGAAATCATTTGCCCAAACTTGATCATCTATAGGTGGTTAAGTGACTTGTTTAAAGCTTCCCAGATAGATGGAATCCAGGTACCCCAACTTCTTCCCCTAATGTATGCATCCTCATATCTTAAGTCACATTAGTTCATTCTAGCTCTTGGAACTATTTACACTGTTTAGAAAGCCAAGTTGCTGGTTCAATGCAAATGTTTATTTTCTGCCTGTTTCCTGATCAAATACTGCAGCAATCTGTAAAAACATAACCAGGCTAGGGGCAGTTTAACTGGAAATTAATCTTATCTAGGCTATTAAGCACCTAGTTCCTCCAGTTTCTGCACTTCTCTTCACAATAAACATTATTGAGATACTGCTCCCCACTCCAAAAACTAACACGATTACAGAAAAAAAGCACAACCATTACCCGACATTTTTGCAAAGCAGAATAGCTCATGTCAGTAGAATCTCTGCATTAGGGCTTTCTCTCCCTCCCTCTCTCTCTCTCACACACACACTCTCTCTCTCTTCCTCTCTCTCTCTTTCTCCACTTCCATACTTCCCTCCCCACCCCCCAGATCCGCTTAGCTCTTGCCTTCAATGGACACCTGTCATGCAGAACTTTATTGAGGCCTTTCTGAAGCTCATGATAAATCATGGGGCATGCATTGTCATTGTCATCTTGTCTGTAACCTTCCCAAAGTCAAAGAAGGTTGGCACATTCCTTCTCTTGCCTAGATGAGGATTTTCTCTGACTCTCTTTAGATGATGATCAGCCTCATACCTTGTATGCTGAACAAAGTTTCTATTTTTGACACGAGTTATAAATGCCAAGTTAAATGATCCAGTGAACATTCACTTAAAATATGTAACTTGCGATACCTAAGTTATCCATGCCAAGCTAAGGCTCTTTGTCTTTGTCAACTCCCTATATTACTTCCAAAATCTGCTGCTGCAGACCCCATTTTGTCCTTAAAAATAAGGATAGTCATTTAAACACTGAGTTATATGTTAGCACATTCCGCGATGTGCCAAATATCCTAAAACCAGACTTGAAAGTCTCACAGCAGTTATTGCTATCTCTCCACTGTTGCCATCTGGAGCTCACACCGACGTCAGTGATCATTCTGTAGAGTTCCAGGGCTCTATGCTAGTGAAAAAAGATGCTAAAACTTTCGCCTGAGCTTTTAAAATCAATCTTTATCTCAACTCTGGCCCTCTTTCTCTCAAGTTTCTGTCATCTAGAGATTTCCACTTGCAAGTCCAAATTCTACCTTATTTCTAGGACCTTCTGCATTCTATAAACTATCTACATGGTCCAAACTCAGCCCCTACAGGCTAATGAGCAGTTCTCTCCAAGCAAAAATTAGGCTTTCTTAATTTGGTCAAACCACTTGTTCAAGCCTATCCTCATTATGTCTTCAAACATAACTTCCTTTCAATGAAATTTCCCAGACAAATGTATGTCTCCTGCCATTCATTCAAATGTCTTCAATATTCCAGTCTCTGTCCTCTTTGTCACAGTGTACTCTCAGATACATGATGATCAGAACCACATTTCCCTTTCCCTGTGCAAGAGTCCCTAAAACATTGTCATTGGTGCTTTACAATGCTCAAGAATCTGTTTTAAAGATGAGACTGACATTGAGTTGGCTCTATTCTCATTCACCTTCATCAAGCAGGGACCTCTTCTATGTCTTGCCTTTCCTGAATCATGCATATATACATGCCATGCAGACTAGTGTCCAGTTGCAACTTGTAATCTCATCTTTCTAGCCTAAGAATAGACAAAACATATGCCTGTTCCTATGGTATGTGTTTTTTTCCTATTATCTTTTTAATAAAGAAAGATTGATCAGGAGAAAGACAGCAAATATTAGGCACTATCAGGACATGCCTTAGCAGTGCTCTGTGTTGGAAGAGCTCCAGTGGTTTTTCTGCTGCCTCTGATACGGGAATGTACTAGGTACATACTAAAATGAAGATGGAGGTTTCTATTAAGACACTTGAAAGGGTCCATAAAAGGGAGGGAGGCAGGTATTGTTAGTTTGAATTCTCAGGTGGAGTATAGATTTGTATTCTAAGCAGTACAATTCATTGGGGAGATGTTAAATACATGTGGAAAAAGTAAAAACCAAGGCTAGGAGAACAAGTGCAAAAAAGCAAAAATGTATTCAACAAACAGGTTCTGAGTTGAGGCATCTGCATGAAGGGAACACACTGCCTGGTCTTATCTCAGGAGCATCACTCATTCTCTTTTCCATTTGCATTTTTCCATGACATTATTGTTTGTTATTGTGACCAAACATTCAATGAATGGTTGAATTGGGAGAAACCGGGAGGAATGTGTTTAAGGGAGAAGAATTTTACAAGAATAGTTATGGATATGAAATTCAAGAGAGGTGTGCCAGTGAGGACAATGAGGAAAAAGATAGGTGCTATAGATTAGAAGACATGACTGATCTCAGGACAGTAAACAGTTATTTGCATCACGTGAATTTACATCTTTGCACTGCTTTTGAAATTTTCTTATATGATTGTGTACTTTCCCTCTTAGTTAATTAATTAATTAACTAGTTGATAATATTTTCGCTCTTTTGGACCTTATTTACCTGTCACACCTATTCTGTTAGTGTCCTTTATGATAAATGTATGTATTGAATACTTATTTTGGGAATGATTTCAATGTATAGTAAGACTCTATCTATCTTTCTTCCTTTTCATGTCCAAACTAATGATGAATGGCTGCTATCATTTTAGTCTCTACATTTTTGAAAAGTCATTGTGGCCTTTGAGAGGTTTAGTGAAAAGTCATTTGAAAGACCAAGACATTAAAACTTAAACATCCATGAAAAATCAGACAAGTGATTCTCTACCTCAATTGCATATTAAAATCACTGGGGAGCTTAAAAAGTACCAATGCCAAGATCCACCTAGGAATCATTCAAACAGAACCTGGATGACTCCAATACTGTGGAGTCAGGGATAGCAATAACTAGTTTCTAGAAACTTGGACACCAATCAGCCAATGGAGAAGCACTTGTCAAATTACCTAGTTTATTTCTGATAGTGCATAAGATATTAGTAAAGATATGTCTTTCTAGTAGCAAATATACATGATACTTGCCAAAATAGGCACCTCAAAGTTATATGATCATAACAGAAGCTATGAATGTTTATGGGTGTGTGCATGTACACACTTGTACTCAAAAGTCTCCTATGAGGTAGGCACAATCACTTTTATGGAACAGGAAAATGAATAAAATTCAGAGAGTTTAGGTAATTTCTCTCTGCATCATATGGCAGAAAAGAGGCATAAGTGGGAATCAATGGACATTTAACAAATTCCTAAGAGATTTAAAAATATGCTGGGAGTGGTGGTGCACACCATTAATCCCAGCACTCAGGAGGCAGAGGTAGGAGGATCGCCATGAATTCAAGGCCACCCTGAGACTACAGAGTGAATTTCAGGTCAGTCTGAGCTAAAGCAAGACCCTACCTCGCAAAACCAACACACACACACACACACACACATATATATATAAAATTTTGCCCTGTTATTATTACCATTGGGATTTTAGTAATGATTACTTTTAGATGTGTAGAAAAAACGTATATATTCTAATTTGTCCATGTAACTTGAAGTCATACAAAAAGACCATTAGTGGGTATCAGGATAGAGATGAACATAATGAGATAGGCAACTCAGGTACACATGCTTGACCCTTGACTCTGTACAGGAAAGAACCTAGAATATCCAACTATGTTAAAAAAGGAAAATAAAGGAAGAAAAAAGAACAGTTTTCTCTATAGACAGGCAGTACATGGAACTATTGCTGTAATATGGACAAATGAGGCTTTGAAACTTGGGGTTTGGTAGAATTTTTATAATCACCAAACTGTGTTAATTGGCAAAATACAGACATATGTGTATCACTAGCTAGTAAGGGAGGAGGCTTCCATGCACTCTGGTAGATACAAGCCTTTATGTATGTTTAAAGCAGGTATATGGATTTCTGCTTTGTGACACAGAAAAGAACAAGGAATATGGTGGGTCCTCCTTGTTCATTTCTTAGATGATCATAGAGACATAGGGAGTTGGTCATTGGCTAGGCTTATCAAGACTGCTCTGTTAGCCTTTTGAATGATCTATCTGCTACATCATTCTTCTGCTCTTCCCACGTGGAACACATGGAGAAGCGAGCCTGTTTGACTGGTCATCCCAGCAAATGCAGTTTCTAGAGTTCTCCTTCTGCAGCTACAGAGCCAATTGAGCCTGAATCACATACCTCCAGCAGGAGCCAGAGAAGACAGACACCATCTGAGGAGGCATCTCTGAGTCCTTCCACTCCCTGACACTGGGGCACGACAGGGTGCATCTGCCTGCAGTGGTGGTTTGCTTTTTCATTTGCAAACTCACAGCTCTCTTCCAAGAATAGCCTGTGGTGAGACCTTCCCTGGGGACTGAGATGCTGTGTGTGCATGCAGCTTCTTCCAAACCCAGCCTCCTGTTCTGCGTTTCTTTAAGAAACGCCCCTGGGAAAATCTCACTTAGAGGGACATAGGAGAACAGCAAGTGGCAATGACTTCTTCATCTCAGAACACAGCTAACCTCAGCCTCAAATAAACTCAGAGTGTGAGCTACAGGAAATGGATCAGACGAATTCTGGTTGGCAGAGATACAGGCTTCCTACATGCAGAAGTTAAAATAATGCT
>CM070785.1:70602420-70616170 GCA_036346955.1 Dipus sagitta | reverse complement strand
GTAAGGTAAGTTTCTTTATTGTACTGCGCTCCATCAGAATGAGACAACAGAAACAAACAGTAGTTTATGTGAAACAAGTAAAGTAAGTTTGTTCGTTCTAGGTCGCTGCATCAGGATAAGACAACAGAAGCAAACACTAGTTTATGTGAAACAAGTAAGGTACGTTTCTTCATTGTACTTCGCTCCATCAGGAAAAGACAACAGAAACAAACAGTAGTTTATGTGAAACAAGTAAGGTAAATTTATTACTTCTACTTCGCTTCATCAGGATAAGACAACGGAAACAAACAGTAGTTTATGTGAAACAAGTAAGGTACGTTTGTTTGTTCTACTTCACTTCACCAGGATAAGAAAACAGAAACAAACAGTAGTTTATGTGAAACAAGTAAGGTAAGTTTGTTCATTGTTCTTCGCTCCATGAGGATAAGACAACAGAAACAAACAGTAGTTTCTGTGAAATAAGTAACATAAGTTTGTTTGTTTTACTTCTCTTCATCAGGATAAGGAAACAGAAACAAACAGTGGTTTATGTGAAACAAGTAAAGTACATTTCTTCGTTCTACTTCGCTTCATCAGGATAAGACAACAGAAACAAACAGTAGTTTATGTGAAACAAGTAAAGTAAGTTTGTTCATTGTGCTTAGCTCCATCAGGATAAGACAACAGAAACAAACAGTAGTTTATGTGAAACAAGTAAGGTAAGTTTGTTCATTGTACTTCGCTCCATCAGGATAAGACAACAGAAACAACAGTAGTTTATGTGAAACAAGTAAAGTAAGTTTGTTCGTTCTACTTCGCTGAATCAGGATAAGACAACAGAAGCAAACAGTAGTTTATGTGAAACAAGTAAGGTAAGTTTGTTCATTCTACTTCGCTTCATCAGGGTAAGACAACAGAAACAAACAGTAGTTTGTGTGAAAGAAGTGAGGTAAATTTATTCGTTGTACTTCGCTTCATGAGGATCAGACAACAGAAACAAACAGTAGTTTATGTGAAACAAGTAAGGTAAATTTGTTCATTGTACTTCGCTCCATCAGGATAAGACAACAGAAACAAACAGTAGCTCATGTGAAACAAGTAAAGGAAGTTTGTTCATTCTACTTAGCTGCATCAGGATAAGACAACAGAAGCAAACAGTAGTTTATGTGAAACAAGTAAGGTAAGTTTGTTCATTCTACTTCGCCTCATCAGGATAAGAAAACGAAACAAACAGTGTTCATGTGAAACAAGTAAAGTAAGTTTGTCATGGTCCTTAGCTCCATCAGGATAAGACATCAGAAGAAACAGTATTTTATGGAATAGAAAAGTAAAGTTAGTTTCGTTCTAATTCCCTGTATTAGGATAAGACAACAGAAACAAAGAGTAGTTAACGTGGAAACAAGTAACTGTAAGTTTGTTCATTCTACTTCCCTTCAATCAGGGTAGACAACAGAAAAAAACAGTAGTTTATGTGAACAAGTAAAGGTAAGTTTGTTCATTGTGCTTCGCTCCATCAGGAATAAGACAACTGAAACAAAACCAGTAATTTGTGTGAAATAAAGTAACATATGTTTGTTTGTTCTACTTCGCTCCACAGAGTATGAAACAAAAACCCAACAGTAGTTTCTGTTGAAAGACGTAAAGAAAAATATGTTCTTTCCACTTCGCTTCATCAGGATAAGACAACAGAAACAAACAGTAGTTTATGTGAAACAAGTAAGGTAAGTTTGTTCATTGTACTTCGCTCCATCAGAATTAGACAACAGAAACAAACAGTAGTTAATGTGAAACAAGTAAGGAAATTTGATAATTTGTTCATTCAACTTCGCTCATCAGGATAAGACAACACAAACAAACAGGTAGTTTATGTGAAACAAGTAAGGTATGTTTGTTCGCTCTCCTTCGCTTCACCAGGATAAAAAAACAGAAACAAACAGTAATTTATGTGAAACAAGTAAGGGAAGTTTGTGTCATTGTTGCTTCGCTCCCATCAGATAAGGACAACAGAAATAAACAGTAATTTGTGTGAAATAAGTAACAAAGTTTGTTTGTTTTTACTTCCGCTTCATCAGGACAAGACAACAGAAACAAACAGTGGTTTATGTGAAGCAAGTAAAGTACATTTGTTCGTTCTACTTCGCTTCATCAGGATAAGACAACAGAAGCAAACAGTAGTGTCTGTGAACCAAGTAAGGTAAGTTTGTTTTTTAGACTTCGCTTCATCAGGATAGGACAACAGAAACCAACAGTAGTTTATGTGAAACAAGTAAGGTATGTTTGTTCGTTCTACTTCGATTGATCAGGATAAAACAACAGAAAGAAACAGTAGTTTATGTGAAACAAGTAAAGTAAGTTTGTTCATTGTGCTTAGCTCCATTAGGATAAGACAACAGAAACAAAAAGTAATTTGTATGAAATAAATAACATAAGTTTGTTTGTTTTACTTCGCTTCACCAGGATAAGGCAACAGAAACAAACAGTAATTTATGTGAATTAGAGCAAGGTTCATTTGTTCGTTCTACTTTGTTTCATCAGGAAAAGACAACAGAAACAAACAGTAGTTTATGTGAAACAACTAAGGTAAGTTTGTTCATTGTACTTTGCTCCATCTGGATAAGACAACAGAAGCAAACAGTACTTTATGTGAAACAAGTAAAGTAAGTTTGTTCTCTCTACTTCGCTTCATCAGGCTAAGACAACAGAAACAAACAGTAGCTTATGTGAAACAAGTAAGGTACGTTTCTTCATTGTACTTCGCTCCATCAGGATAAGACAACAGAAAAAACAGAGTTTATTGAAAAAGTAAGTAAGTTAGTTCGTTCTACTTCGCTGCATCAGGATAAACAACAGAAACAAACAATAGTTTATGTGAAACAAGTAAAGTAAGTTTGTTCATTGTGCTTCGCTCCATCAGGATAAGACAACAGAAACAAACAGTAATTTCTGTGAAATAAGTAACATAAGTTTGTTTGTTTTACTTCTCTTCATCAGGATAAGAAAACAGGAACAAACAGTGGTTTATGTGAAACAAGTAAACTACATTTGTTCGTTCTACTTCGCTTCATCAGGATAAGACAACAGAAACAAACAGTAGTGTCTGTGAACCAAGTAAGGTAAGTTTGTTTTTTCGACTTCGCTTCATCAGGATAGAACAACAGAAACAAACAGTAGTTTATGTGAAACAAGTAAGGTAAGTTTGTTCGTTCTACTTCAATTCATCAGGATAAAACAACAGAAAGAAACAGTACTTTATGTGAAACAAGTAAAGTAAGTTTGTTCATTGTGCTTAGCACCATCAGGATAAGACAACAGAAACAAAAAGTAATTTGTATGAAATAAATAACATAAGTTTGTTTGTTTTACTTCGCTTCATCAGGATAAGGCAACAGAAACAAACAGTAATTTATGTGAATTAAGCAAAGTTCATTTGTTCGTTCTACTTTGTTTCATCAGGATAAGACAACAGAAACAAACAGTAGTTTATGTGAAACAACTAAGGTAAGTTTGTTCATTGTACTTTGCTCCATCTGGATAAGACAACAGAAGCAAACAGTACTTTATGTGAAACAAGTAAAGTAAGTTTGTTCTCTCCACTTCGCTTTATCAGGCTAAGACAACAGAAACAAACAGTAGCTTATGTGAAACAAGTAAAATAAGTTTGTTCGTTCTAGGTCGCTGCATCAGAATAAGACAACAGAAGCAAACACTAGGTTATGTGAAACAAGTAAGGTACGTTTCTTCATTGTACTTCGCTCCATCAGGATAAGACAACAGAAACAAACAGTAGTTTATGTGAAACAAGTAAGGTAAATTTATTACTTCTACCTCGCTTCATCAGGATAGACAACGGAAACAAACAGTAGTTTATGTTGAAACAAGTAACGGTATGTTTGTTTGTTCTACTTCACTCACCCAGGATAAGAAAACAGAAACAAACAGTAGTTTATGTGAAACAAGTAAGGTAAGTATGTTCATTGTTCTTCGCTCCATGAGGATAAGACAACAGAAACCAAACAGTAGTTTCTGTGAAATAAGTAACATAAGGCTTTGGTTATGCTTTACTTCTCTTAATCAGGATAAGGAAACAGAAACAAACAGTGGTTTATGTGAAACAAGTAAACTACATTTCTTCGTTCTACCTTCGCTTCAACAGGATAAGACAACAGAAAACAAAGAGTAGTTTATGTGAAACAAGTCAAGTAAGGTTTGTTCATTGTGCTTATGCTCCATCAGGATAAGACAACAGAAACAAACAGTAGTTTATCGTGAATACAAGTAAGGTAAGTTTGTTCATTGTACTGCGCTCCATCAGGATAAGACAACAGAAACAAACAGTAGTTTGTGTGAAAAGAAGTGAGATAAATTTATTCGTTGGTACTTCGCTTCATGAGGAATCAGACAACCGAAACAGACAGTAGTCTTATGTGAAACAAGTAAGGTAAATTTGTCATTGACTTCGCTCCCATCAGGATAAGACAACAGAAACAAACAGTAGCTCATGTGAAACAAGTAAAGGAAATTTGTTCATTCTACTTAGCTGCATCAGGATAATACAACAGCAAGCAAACAGTAGTTTATGTGAAACAAGTAAGGTAAGTTTGTTCATTCTACTTCGCTTCATCAGGATAAGAAAACAGAAACAAACAGTGGTTCATGTGAAACAAGTAAAGTAAGTTTGTTCATGGTCCTTAGCTCCATCAGGATAAGACATCAGAAAGAAACAGTAGTTTATGTGAAAAAAGAAAAGTAAGTTAGTTCGTTCTACTTCCCTGTATTAGGATGAGACAACAGAAACAAAGAGTAGTTAACGTGAAACAAGTAATGTAAGTTTGTTCATTCTACTTCCCTTCATCAGGGTAAGACAACAGAAAAAAACAGTAGTTTATGTGAAACAAGTAAGGTAAGTTTGTTCATTGTGCTTCGCTCCATCAGGATAAGACAACTGAAACAAACAGTAATTTGTGTGAAATAAGTAACATATGTTTGTTTGTTCTACTTCGCTCCCACAGAGTATGAAACAAAACCAAACAGTAGTTTCTGTGAAAGACGTAAAGAAAATATGTTCTTTCCACTTCGCTTCATCAGGATAAGACAACAGAAACAAACAGTAGTTTATGTGAAACAAGTAAGGTATGTTTGTTCGTTCTCCTTCGCTTCACCAGGATAAGAAAACAGAAACAAACAGTAATTTATGTGAAACAAGTAAGGGAAGTTTGTTCATTGTGCTTCGCTCCATCAGGATAAGACAACAGAAATAAACAGTAATTTGTGTGAAATAAGTAACATAAGTTTGTTTGTTTTACTTCGCTTGATCAGGACAAGACAACAGAAACAAACAGTGGTTTATGTGAAGCAAGTAAAGTACATTTGTTCGTGCTACTTCTCTTCATCAGGATAAGACAACAGAAATAAACAGTAGTTTATGTGAAACAAATAAAGTAAGTTTGTTCATTGTGCTTAGCTCCATCAGGATAAGACAACAGAAAAAACAGTAGTTTATGTGAAACAAGTAAGTTAAGTTTGTTCATTGTACTTCGCTCCATCAGGATAAGACAACAGAAACAAACAGTAGTTTATGTGACACAAGTAAATTAAGTTTGTTCGTTCTAGTTCGCTGCATCAGGATAAGACAACAGAAGCAAACAGTAGTTTATGTGAAACAAATAAGGTCAGTTTGTTCATTCTACTCCGCTTCATCAGGGTAAGACAACGGAAACAAACAGTAGTTTATGTGAAACAAGTAAGATAAGTTTGTTCAGTGTACTTCGCTCCATCAGGATTATACAACAGAACCAAACAGTAGTTTATGTGAAACAAGTAAAGTTAGTTTGTTCGTTCTACTTCACTTCATCAGGATAAGACAATAGAAACAAACAGTAGTATATGTGAAACAAGTAAGGTAAGTTCGTTCGTTCTACTTTGCTCCATCTGGATAAGACAACAGAAACAAACAGTAGTTAATGTGAAACAAGTAAGGTAAGTTTGTTCATTGAACTTCGCTCCATCAGAATTAGACAACGGAAACAAACAGTAGTTAACACGAAACGAGTAAGGTAAATTTGTTCGTTCTACTTCGCTTCATTAGGATAAGACAACAGAAACAGACAGTAGTTAATGTGAAACAAGTAATGTAAGTTTGTTCATTCTACTTCACTTCATCAGGGTAAGACAACAGAAACAAACAGTAGTTTATATGAAACAAGTAAGGTATGTTTGTTCGTTCTACTTCGCTTCACCAGGATAAGACAGCAGAAACAAACAGTAGTTTATGTGAAACAAGTAAGGTAAGTTTTTTTTCGTTCTACTTCGATGCATCAGGATAAAACAACAGAAGCAAATAGTAGTTTATGTGAAACAAGTAAGGTAAGTTTGTTCATTCTACTTCGCTGCATCAGGATAAGACAACAGAAGCAAAGAGTAGACTATGTGAAACAAGTAAGGTAAGTTTGTTCATTCTACTTCGCTCCATCAGGATAAGACAACAGAAACAAACAGTAGTATATGTGAAACAAGTAAGGTAAGTTCGTTCGTTCTACTTCGCTCCATCAGGATAAGACAACAGAAACAAATAGTAGTTTATGTGAAACAAGTAAAGTAAGTTTGTTCGTTCTACTTCGCTTCATCAGGATAAGGCAACAGAAACAAACAGTAGTTTATGTGAATTAAGCAAGGTTCATTTGTTCGTTCTACTTTGTTTCATCAGGATAAGACAACAGAAACAAACAGTAGTTTATGTGAAACAAGTAAGGTAAGTTTGTTCATTGTACTTTGCTCCATCTGGATAAGACAATAGAAGCAAACAGTACTTGTGTGAAACAAGTAAAGTAAGTTTGTTCTCTCTACTTTGCTTTATCAGGCTAAGACAACAGAAACAAACAGTAGCTTATGCGAAACAACTAAGGTACGTTTCTTCATTGTACTTCGCTCCATCAGGATAAGACAACAGAAACAAACAGTAGTTTATGTGAAACAAGTAAAGTAAGTTAGTTCGTTCTACTTCGCTGCATCAGGATAAGACAACAGAAACAAACAATAGTTTATGTGAAACAAGTAAAGTAAGTTTGTTCATTGTGCTTCGCTCCATCAGGATAAGACAACTGAAACAAACAGTTATTTGTGTGAAATAAGTAACGTATATTTGTTTGTTATACTTCGCTGCAACAGAGTATGAAACAAAACCAAACAGTAGTTTCCGTGAAAGAAGTAAAGTAAGTTTGTTCTTTCTACTTCACTTAATCAGGATAAGACAAGAGAAACAAACAGTAGTTTATGTGAAACAGATAAGGTAAGTTTGTTCATTGTACTTCGCTAAATCAGAATAATACAACAGCAACAAACAGTAGCTAATGTGGAACAAGTAAGGTAAATTTCTTCATTCTACTTCACTTCATCAGGATGAGACAACAGAAACAAACAGTAGTTTATGTGAAACAAGTATGGTAAGTTTGTTCATTGTACTTCGCTCCATCAGAATTAGACAACAGAAACAAACAGTAGTTAATGTGAAACAAGTAAGGTAAATTTTTTCGTTCTACATCGCTCCATCAGGATAAGAAAACACAAACAAACAGTAGTTTATGTGAAACAAGTAAGGTAAGTTTGTTCATTGTACTTCGCTCCATCAGGATAAGACAAAAGAAACAAAAAGTAGTTTATGTGAAACAAGTAAGGTAAGTTTGTTCATTCTACTTCACTTAATCAGGGTAAGACAACAGAAACAAACAGTAGTTTATGTGTAACAAGTAAAGTAAGTTTGTTCGTTCTACGTCGCTGCATCAGGATAAGACAACAGAAGCAAACACAAGTTTATGTGAAACAAGTTAGGTAAATTTATTACTTCTACTTCGCTTCATCAGGATAAGACAACGGAAACAAATAGTAATTTATGTGAAACAAGTAAGGTATATTTGTTTGTTCTACTTCGCTTCACCGGGATAAGAAAACAGAAACAAACAGTAGTTTATGTGAAACAAGTAAGGTAAGTTTATTCAGTGTTCTTCGCTCCATCAGGATAAGACAACAGAAACAAGCAGTAATTTCTGTGAAATAAGTAACATAAGTTTGTTTGTTTTACTTCCCTTCATCAGGATAAGGAAACAGAAACAAACAGTGGTTTATGTGAAACAAGTAAACTACATTTGTTCGTTCTACTTCGCTTCATCAGGATAAGAGAACAGAAACAAACAGTAGTTTATGTGAAACAAGTAAAGTAAGTTTGTTCATTGTGCTTACTCCATCAGGATAAGACAACAGAAACAAACAGTAGTTTATGTGAAACAAGTAAAGTAAGTTTGTTCATTGTGCTTCGCTCCATCAGGATTAGACAACAGAAACAAACAGTAGTTTATGTGAAACAAGTAAGGTAAGTTTGTTCATTGTACTTTCTCTCATCAGGATAAGACAACAGAAACAAACAGTAGTTTATGTGAAACAAGTAAGCAAGTTTTTTTCATTCTACCTTCGCTGCATCAGGATAAGACAACAGGAGCAAACAGTAGATTGTGTGAAAAAAGGTAAGGTAAGTTTGTTCATTCTACTTTGCTCATCAGGATAAGACAACAGAAACAAACAGTAGTTTATGTGAAACAGATAAGTAAGTTTGTTCGTTCTACTTCGCTTCATCAGGATAAGACAACAGAAACAAACAGTAGTATATGTGAAACAAGTAAGGTAAGTTCGTTCGTTCTACTTCGCTCCATCAGGAATAAGACAACAGAAACAAACAGTAGTTTATGTGAAACAAGTAAAGTAAGTTTGTTCGTTCTACTTTGCTTCATCAGGATAAGGCAACAGAAACAAACAGTAGTTTATGTGAATTAAGCAAAGTTCATTTGTTCGTTCTACTTTGTTTCATCAGGATAAGACTACAGAAACAAACAGTAGTTTATGTGAAACAACTAAGGTAAGTTTGTCCATTGTACTTTGCTCCATCTGGATAAGACAACAGAAGCAAACTGTACTTTATGTGAAACAAGTAAAGTAAGTTTGTTCGTTCTACTTCACTTCATCAGGATAAGACAACAGAAACAAACAGTAGTATATGTGAAACAAGTAAGGTAAGTTCGTTCGTTCTACTTTGCTCCATCTGGATAAGACAACAGAAACAAATGGAAGTTAATGTGAAACAAGTAAGGTAAGTTTGTTCATTGTACTTCGCTCCATCAGAACTAGACAACAGAAACAAACAGTAGTTAATATGAAACGAGTAAGGTAAATTTGTTCGTTCTACTTCGCTCCATCAGAATGAGACAACAGAAACAGACAGTAGTTAATGTGAAACAAGTAAGGTAAGTTTCTTCGTTCTACTTCGCTGCATCAGGATAAGACAACAGAAGCAAACACTAGTTTATGTGAAACAAGTAAGGTCAGTTTCTTCATTCTACTTCGTTTCATCAGGGTAAGACAACAGAAACAAACAGTAGTTTATGTGAAACAAGTAAGGTAAGTTTGTTCATTGTACTTCGCTCCATCAGGATGATACAACAGAAACAAACAGTAGTATATGTGAAACAAGTAAGGTAAGTTCGTTCGTTCTACTTTGCT
This sequence comes from Dipus sagitta, assembly GCA_036346955.1. NCBI lineage: Eukaryota > Metazoa > Chordata > Mammalia > Rodentia > Dipodidae > Dipus > Dipus sagitta. The sequence goes on along the minus strand of CM070785.1, from coordinate 70,606,648 downwards.
CCATCTGGATAGGACAACAAAAACAACAGAAGTTAATGTGAAACAAGTAAGGTAAGTTTGTTCATTCTACTTCGCTCCATCAGAATTAGACAACAGAAACAAACAGTAGTTAATATGAAACGAGTAAGGTAAATTTGTTCGTTCTACTTCGCTTCATTAGGATAAGACAACAGAAACAGACAGTAATTAATGTGAAACAAGTAAGGTAAGTTTGTTCGTTCTACTTCGCTGCATCAGAATAAGACAACAGAAGCAAACACTAGTTTATGTGAAACAAGTAAGGGAAGTTTGTTCATTATGCTTTGCTCCATCAGGATAAGACAACAGAAACAAACAGTAATTTGTGTGAAATAAGTAACATATGTTTGTTTGTTTTACTTCGCTTCATCAGGATAAGACAACAGAAACAAAGAGTGGTTTATGTGAAACAAGTAAAGTACATTTGTTCGTTCTACTTCGCTTCATCAGGATAAGACAACAGAAACAAACAGTAGTTTATGTGAAACAAGTAAAGTAAGTTTGTTCATTGTGCTTAGCTCCATCAGGATTAGACAACAGAAACAAACAGTAGTTTATGTGAAACAAGTAAGGTAAGTTTGTTCATTGTACTTCGCTCCATCAGGATAAGACAACAGAAACAAACAGTAGTTTATGTGAAACAAGTAAAGTAAGTTTGTTCATTCTACTTCGCTGCATCAGGATAAGACAACAGAAGCAAACAGTAGATTGTGTGAAAAAAGTAAGGTAAGTTTGTTCATTCTACTTCGCTCCATCAGGATAACACAACAGAAACAAACAGTAGTTTATGTGAAACAGATAAGTAAGTTTGTTCGTTCTACTTCGCTTCATCAGGATAAGACAACAGAAACAAACAGTAGTATATGTGAAACAAGCAAGGTAAGTTCGTTCGTTCTACTTCGCTCCATCAGGATAAGACAACAGAAACAAACAGTAGTTTATGTGAAACAAGTAAAGTAAGTTTGTTCATTGTGCTTAGCTCCACCAGGATTAGAGAACAGAAACAAAGAGTAGTTTATGTGAAACAAGTAAGGTAAGTTTGTTCATTGTAATTCGCTCCATCAGGATAAGACAACAGAAACAAACAGTAGTTTATGTGAAACAAGTAAAGTAAGTTCGTTCGTTCTACTTCGCTCATCAGAATAAGACAACAGAAACAAACAGTAGTTTATGTGAAACAAGTAAAGTAAGTTGTTCGTTCTACTTTGCTTCATCAGGATAAGGCAACAGAAACAAACAGTAGTTTATGTGAATTAAGCAAAGTTCTTGTTCGTTCTACTTTGTTTCATTTAGGATAAGACTACAGAAACAAACAGTAGTTTTATGTGAAACAACTAAGGTAAGTTTGTCCATTGTACTTTGCTCCATCTGGATAAGACAACAGAAGCAAACTTTACTTTATGTGAAACAAGTAAAGGTAAGTTTTTTTCGTTCTACTTCACTTCATCATGATAAGACAACAGAAACAAACAGTAGTATATTGTGAAACAAGTAAGGTAAGTTCGTTCGTTCTACTTTCCTCCATCTGGATAAGACAACAGAAACAAATGGAAGTTAATGTGAAACAAGTAAGGTAAGTTTGTTCATTGTACTTCGCTCCACAGACTAGACAACAGAAACAAACATTAGTTAATATGAAACGAGTAAGGTAAATTTGTTCGTTCTACTTCGCTCCATCAGAATGAGACAACAGAAACAGACAATAGTTAATGTGAAACAAGTAAGGTAAGTTTCTTCGTTCTACTTCGCTGCATCAGGATAAGACAACAGAAGCAAACACTAGTTTATGTGAAACAAGTAAGGTCATTTCTTCATTCTACTTCGTTTCATCAGGGTAGACAACAGAAACAAACAGTAGTTTATGTGAAACAAGTAAGGAAGTTTGTTCATTGTACTTCGCTCCATCAGGATGATACAACAGAAACAAACAGTAGTATATGTGAAACAAGTAAGGTAAGTTCGTTCGGTTCTACTTTGCTCCATCTGGATAGACAACAAAAACAACAGAAGTTAATGTGAAACAAGTAAGGAAGTTGTTTCATTCTACTTCGCTCCATCAGAATTAGACAAAGAAACAAAACAGTAGTTAATATGAAACGTGTAAGGTAAATTTGTTCGTTCTACTTCGCTTCATTAGGATAAGACAAAAAGAAACAGACAGTAATTAATGTGAAACAAGTAAGGTAAGTTTGGTTCGTTCTACTTCGCTGCATCAGAATAAACAACAGAAGCAAACACTAGTTTATGTGAAACAAGTAAGGGAAGTTTGTTCATTATGCTTTTGCTCCATCAGGATAAGACAACAGAAACAAACAGTAATTGTGTGAAATAAGTAAATATGTTTTTTTTGTTTTACTTCGCTTCATCAGGATAAGACAAAAAGAAACAAAGAGTGGGGTATGCGAAAAAAGTAAAGTACATTTGTTCGTTCTACTTCGCTTCATCAGGATAAGACAACACAAACAAACAGTAGTTTATGTGAAACAAGTAAAGTAAGTTTGTTCTTTGTGCTTACTCCACCAGGATTAGACACAGAAACAAACAGTAGTTTATGTGAAACAAGTAAGGTAAGTTTGTTCATTGTACTTCGCTCATCAGGGTAAGACAACAGAAACAAACAGTAGTTATGTGAAACAAGTAAAGCAAGTTTGTTCATTCTACTTCGCTGCATCAGGATAAGACAACAGAAGCAAACAGTAGATTGTGTAAAAAAGTAAGGTAAGTTTGTTCATTCTACTTCGCTCCATCAGGATAACCAACAGAAACAAACAGTATTTATGTGAAACAGATAAGTAAGTTTGTTCGTTCTACTTCGCTTCATCAGATAAGACAACAGAAACAAAAAAGTAGTATATGAAACAAGCAAGGTAAGTTCGTTCGTTCTACTTCGCTACATCAGGATAAGACAACAGAAACAAACAGTAGTTTATGTGAAACAAGTAAAGTAAGTTTGTTCATTGTGCTAGCTCCACCAGGATTAGAGAACAGAAACAAAGAGTAGTTTATGTGAAACAAGTAAGGTAAGTTTGTTCATTGTAATTCGCTCCATCAGGATAAGACAACAGAAACAAACAGTAGTTATGTGAAACAAGTAAAGCAAGTTTGTTCATTCTACTTCGCTGCATCAGGATAAGACAACAGAAGCAAACAGTAGATTGTGTGAAAAAAGTAAGGTAAGTTTGTTCAATTCCCTTCGCTCCATCAGGATAAAAACAACAGAAACAAACAGTAGTTTATGTGAAACAGATAAGTAAGTTTGTTCGTTCTACTTCGCTTCATCAGGATAAGACAACAAAAACAAACAGTAGTATATGTGAAACAAGTAAGGTAAGTTCGTTCGTTCTACTTCGCTCCATCAGGGAAAGACAACAGAAACAAACAGTAGTTTATGTGAAACAAGTAAAGTAAGTTTGTTCGTTCTACTTCGCTTCATCAGGATAAGGCAACAGAAACAAACAGTAGTTTAGGAATCAAGCAACGTTCATTTGTTCGTTCTAACTTTGGTTTCATCAGGATAAGACTACAGAAACAAACAGTAGTTTATGTGAAACAACTAAGGTAAGTTTGTCCATTGTACTTTGCTCCATCTGGATAAGACAACAGAACCAAACAGTACTTTATGTGAAACAAGTAAAGTAAGTTTGTTCGTTCTACTTCACTTCATCAGGATAAGACAACAGAAACAAACAGTAGTATATGTGAAACAAGTAAGGTAAGTTCGTTCGTTCTACTTTGCTCCATCTGGATAAGACAACAGAAACAAACGGAAGTTAATGTGAAACAAGTAAGGTAAGTTTGTTCATTGTACTTCACTCCATCAGAATTAGACAACAGAAACAAACAGTAGTTAATATGAAACGAGTAAGGAAAATTTGTTCGTTTTTACTTCGCTTCATTAGGATAAGAAAACAGAAACAGACAGTAGTTAATGTGAAACAAGTAAGGTAAGTTTGTTCGTTCTTCTTCGCTGCATCAGGATAAGACAACAGAAGCAAACACTAGTTCATGTGAAACAAGTAAGGTAAGTTTGTTCATTATGTTTTGCTCCATCAGGATAAGACAACAGAAATAAACAGTAATTTGTGTGAAATAAGTAACATATGTTTGTTTGTTTTACTTCGCTTCATCAGGATAAGACAACAGAAACAAAGAGTGGTTTATGTGAAACAAGTAAAGTACATTTGTTCGTTCGACTTCGCTTCATCAGGAT